>QJNU01000166.1:0-129067 GCA_004154915.1 Monosporascus ibericus | reverse complement strand
TGGCTCACTAGCTGACGTACCTCTTCTCTCCATGTCTTTTCGAACCTGTCATATTGCATAATGTCAAAGGGTGTAAAATGGTGATAAGAAGCCGCGTGATAGCACCAAGGTCGGGCAGAGGAGCTTCCAAACGTGGATTTGAAGTTCACGTCAGCGATTAGGTCGCCTAGAAGGGTAGGCCAAGACCATTTTAGATTCACCCCAGCGTCCGCCATCGCCTTGCCGAGGACGCAGTCTCCCGCCCAATGATGCGCCGTGAAGTCATAGTAAAAGGCTCGGTTCGACGCATAGTACTCGACAAGCTTCTGCATCGCCGGATTCGATATGACGATACCGGCGCCCCCGTAGGCGAATACTACGTCACCTATCTGCATTTGATGGCCCAGGTAGAGTGGCTGCGAGGAATCTAGTGTCGAGAGCCACGTAAGTAAGTTCCTCCAGATGACGAACGTGTCGCATTCCATTAGGACGAACCATCGTGCCTCGGGCCGTTGACGGTATGCCTTTTCTGCAAGTGGGAGGAACTTCCACTTGTCTAGCTTCCAGCCCGGCGTATCACGACCGGAGGCCGTGTTCTGAGCCTCGGCCCATGTCGTTAGCTGTTCGGATGAGAAGCCACCTGTCCCCTTTTCTCGCAGCTGGCGGTAGTATTCGAAATCCGGGTGGTTAGCTACGATATCGGGATCCATCTCATCAAGCGCATCAGAGACGTGATGACCAGCAATATCCTCTTCCAGATCGGACCAAATGCCATAGTGCGGGATGCAGGACAGTGTAGTCCTAAAGTGGGCAAGAAGTTTCTCAGGCGCCTCGTTCGCACCGGTCTTCACAACGACAAACACATCGTCTAACCCTTCGTCTAACCCTTCGAGCCAGTCGCAGGTTGGTTTCACAGCCCCTTCATTCTCCGACCCCCGGTAATAACCCCCCTGGTTAGGGAGCTCCATAGTACTCGAGATCTTATACATGTATAGACAAATAAGGATGAAGAAAAAACAGCTCACAAAAGTTACAACTCGCTTTTGCGACCGCGGTAATGGAGAAAGCATTGCGCGTAATCAGAGGTTGTTCGCACATATGACGAAGAATCAGGAATTGAAGTAAATGTGAAAAGTTGGGTACGATGGTTGCGTATTCAACTAGACGGGATTTCGTCAATGGTTCTGGACGCCTAGAAAAGTAAAAAGGAGACAACGCAAAAGAAAGCTAAAATATTAACCAACTTGAAAGCCCCAGATAAGTCACATGTAGTTGAAGGATATGAAGAGTGTGCATGAATTGCCTCCATGATTTCGAACGAGGAAGGGCAGGATGGCTGTTTCATTGCCCTTAAAGTTCCGGTGGAATGGTAATATATAAGGGCATTGGGCTTCAGCCAACGGGAGTCGAGAGAAAGACATAACTAACCGGCATTTAGGTTAGCGATGCAGCGAATAAATATCCTTGAAGTTGCTCGACTCCCAACTGGATTGAAAACCCTTTCCCAACAAGGCTAAGAGCTAGAGATTAATTGCTAACCAACAATAACGTGGGCTTATCTATTGATTATTGCCTATTTATAACGAATTTAATAGCAAATAAGAATCAGAGAATACCCCGATAAGGCTAGTATAGAATATTTCTCACGTATCTTTTAGCGCGTTAGTTAATCTTTTCGAAGTACCTTCAAACTTGACCCAACCTTCTTTATTGACGAAGCTTTCTGTAGGTACGCGCCGGCCTTTACGAAGGTCGAGCGCAAAGTGTTCATACATACCTGATCAGGCCCACAGTACACCACAAAACACAGTGAAATACTGTAAAATTGAGGTTAGTAGACGCTGTCCAGTAAAGTCAATTTTCAGGGGAGTACCTTTAGGGCCTTAATAGCGTCTTTGCAGCTAACGGTTACTTATTGTACAGTGTACCTGGTCTTGAAATAACGTTTTTCAGCCGCAGTCCGTACCGTGAACCAAACTGGAATGTATGCACACTTTTGCGCTCGACCTTCCTACGTCGGCCCGATTCCCGAACTGTTCGGGCTGGCTTACGAGGATCCTACCCAATCCTATATTTCAAGACATCCAACTGCATAATGGTGGCCAATCAGACTTAGAAACCTTAGCGCTCTCTGTCAAATGTGTACAACCTTGCATGTTGAAAACGCGGCCTAGAGCAGTAAACAGGGCGTGGTTTCCGAAATGCGAATACGACATTCTGAGTCCTAGAGGCATTCGCCATGGCAGGTGTTGTGCGAGACAACCCATAATTAGGAGACTTAGTTTTAGGGACCAACGGAAGGGTCGACAGTGCCCTCGGAGGTGTATGATCCTGCAATATGCTCAGTTAAACCCTTCTCCCTCATCGACGAGACCTACCAATTCTCACCACAAACTCTCGGATTCCACGGATCATAGATCATTATATACCCCGTCAGCCATGTGGTTCCAACCACTTCTTCTACTCGTGCTTCTAGCCCTCCCAGGATATGCTATCGACTATCAATGCAGTACAAACCCCGGCGAGCCAGCAAACGTGTACAGGGACGGTAGATTCACCATACCGAACAGCAATATGGGGGCATTTTCGGTTGGGACTATGATGAATATCAGCTGGACTACCAACTATGACTCTATAACGCTCTGGTTGATCACCGGTTGTGATTTCGCCCACCCTACCCTTAGCCTGGTAACAGGCTACTCAGACACCTTCTTCCAATGGGAGGTTTCGACCGTTTCCACGAACTCCTCCCAAGTTTACATGTTCCGGATCGTAAACGACGGGGGGACCAGCGACGACGTATTCAATGGAGGTTTCGGGAGTGCAACATTCCGGATATTTGGCGGGCCTTCGCCTGCGGCATCGTCGGCCACCCAGTCTTCTCCCACAACCTCGTTGTCGTCAACAAGTTCAAGACACACCGTCACTTCTACACCCAGTGCCATATCTACATCAACAGGTTCGTTGTCTGTTGGCAGCTCTCCTAATTCCCATCATTGTCAGCTAACCATCCGTCAATATCTAGCCTCGTCTACTAGCCCTTCCCAGACTCCACAAGGTGGCTTATCGCAGGGTGGGAAGATCGGCATCGGAGTGGGTGTCGGAGTTGGTGCTGTAGGCATGATTGGTTTTGGTTTTGGCCTATACCTCTGGAGAAGATCTCGAAAGGAGTCATCAATACCAGGTCAAGCTAGCCATGGACGCCCGGCAGACAGCTACGCTGTGACTCCAAGCGCTCAGCACTCCGATGCATATAAGGGCGCTAGTGAACACCGCCAACAAGCACAGCATGACTATCATAATATAATGGCACAAGTGCCACCATCTACCACGGGGGGTTCAACAATTTCAGAGATGTATAGCGGGCCGAGGTATCATGAGTTACAGTGATTAGGTGGCAATATAAACAAAGTAGTAGTCTTACCTTCACTAGCAGAGTCTACTACTACTACTTCTCCCACTACCTGAAATTGTCAAGACTCAGGGTTCGAGGCATGGGGTCAGGTGCCATAAGGAGTAATTAAGAGTATAGATAGAGAGTATACACCCATAATATTTTTAATTAGATATTACAGTCCTGTCGGGTCGTGTTCTTTCTTTTTTTCTTACATATAACTTGATATTTTGACACTAACCCCGGCATGATTGGCGTAAGGAGCTATAGTAACTATCGCGTTGGTAACTTTGACAGGATGATCTCAGGGAAGATCTATGTAATATTCAATAACAGCGCTTAACCCTTTAGCAACTAGCCAAATAGACGGAGAAGGAAGGCAGATGCCGGAGGAAGAATGAGCGGTATCTCTTCTCACTTAGCAAAATGGGAAACCAACATAGTGGAATGGGGGCGCGCGGCCATGGAGACTGGCGAATCAATCCAAATTCGATTTATTCTATGAGGGCTTGATGCAACTAACCTGACTGACACATTCTCGGTTGGAGTGTTGTTTTGAGACTCCTGATGCGAGTTATACCTGTAGTCTAATTGGGTGTAGATTGTGGGGAGAGGCGCAGCAAGCTCCTATATCAGTTCATCTCAACTTATTTTAGCTATCCCCAATACAGAGTACTACGACCTGATGTCTAGGCCCTAGCTCCTGAATTTACCCACTTTCTAAATCCCTCCAATATCACATACGAAGCTATGAAAAACAACACTCTCTAATATAATTTTGGAAAAAAATTTTTTTATTCGAAATACATATATATATATAGGCACGTAATATTTTTAAAAGGCTTTTTAACCGTATATATAACTTCCCGATCGGGCCTAAATGGGGGGAGATATTAAAGAAATAAATCAAAATTCTCGTTCTGCACATACCTTCCAACCGGAACGCCCTCATGGCTGCGACGCAACAACCACAACCCGTACGGCCAAAAGAATAGCTGGACGGGATTCTCCCACACTCAATTACCATTGGAAGGCCCATGGCAACATGTTGGGAGCGGTGGATATTGCGTCGCAGCTATAAGGGCGTCCCGGTTAATCAAGTCCGGGACCTTCTCAGGGCTGCGAGGCAACAACCACAACCCGTACGGGCGAGAATTTTGTATACGGGCTTTTCCCATATCAAATATATTTGGGAGACCCGGTGCACGATAAGGCGACCGATGGTCGTACTGTCGCAGCCATGAGGGCGTTGCGGTCGCCCATTTCCCAAACCTAAACTCAGCCATATTGGCTGCAATTGCCTTCCAAAAAATATTAAAAGATTCCTGTGGGCACATTAGCTTATATACGACGCGTATACAAAATATTAGACTCATCGGAAATAAATTGGATGCAAAATAATTTGGTCTTATTTAAAAGATTGGTTTTATTCGAATAAATGGATGGAATTGGGAGGAAATTCCACGATTTTGGTAGCGATGTAAGTCGGACCCCTCCCCCCAACGCGCCACCATGTCTGTGACGGCTAAGGGGTTTAACCAACTATTAAACCTAGTCGTACGGTTTATGTTGACAGTAGTATCGTAAGAAACTGAGTAATAAGGGTAAATAATAGTTACGTTTAGTATTAGCAGATTATTAAAAGTAATTAGGGTAATTAAATTATATTATAAGTTAATATTTTATCTAAATTATAGTAATAATAAGCGTATATATTCTTATTTTGGCTTAATATGCTTAAACGGTTTAAACTTTTAAGGCCGTTAAGCTTTTTAAGTTCGTATGACGGCTTAAAAAGCTTAAGGTGCTTGGTATTTTAAATCTTTTAAGTTTGTTACGTAATTTTTCCGTATAGGTTAGGATTAACTTTTTAGGAAATCCAACCGTTTGTGTTATAACCAAGATTATTAGATTATAATATGATTTTTTTTAAAGATTTTTACCTTTAAAGATTAATTATTTATTTGTCGATTCCGGTAAGTAACTTTCCTTTTGTATATTTACTATGTCGAGTCGGATTAAAAAACGTCGTTTTTGTTAACGTATTAACGTTTTCGTTTTTTTAAAACGTATTAAACATTTTAGTTTTAATATGTCTTTTTATTTTCATTATAAGAAGGAGGGGGTAGATTGTAAGGTCGCCCGTGGTTTTGTGAAGTGCGTACGGTATATTTGTTATGGTGGCCCTTGTGATGTTTTTGGGCTTTCGGAAATAGAATATTAAAATTTTTTTAATAAAAATGATCGTTTGGAACGTAAGGAGGAGTAGGTTCGAGAAACGTTACGGGCCGTTATTAATAAGCTTAATCGCTTGTAAAAATAAAAACGGCTTTTCTGTTGTCGAGGTATCGAGATGTTTTGTCGTGGTATTAAAAGTGCGGAAGTTATAAAGGAGTTTGAACGTTTAAAAAAGGAGTAAGAATAATTAAAGGCAGCGGTTGCTACGGTTACGTTAGGCCAGGCCGTAAATCCGGTTAATTGGTTTAAGTTTATTAATTGGTCGGCTGTCGATTAGGGTAGTTCCGTCGTTGTTAGTGAAAGGTTTTTAATAAACGTTAGACGTTTATAAGATTTTTGGCCGGTTTTTAGGTGTTTTCGGAGTTTAGGTAATTTTTTCATTTAATTAAGTACTTAGTAAGTTTAATTCTTTTTGTATGGTCAAAACTTTTTCTGCTTCGTATGTGGGTATGTTTTTTTTTTTATTTTTTTTTATTTTTATTTTTATTTTTTTTGCTTTTTTTTCGTATTTTGTGTTAACTTTAATAGTATTTGTTGTTAATTTAAGTAGAGAAATGTAAAAAACTGAATAAAGTTTAACCTTAAGTGGTAATTTTAATTAGTAGTTATTTTTTAAAACTTTCTTAATAGTCTTATATAATCCGATATATTTAAAGTTAAGTTTTTTATTTAATCGCTTAATTTGGATATTTTTAGTAGTTAGGTAAATTGTCTTTCTGTTTTAAAAGGTTAATCCTTTTAACCTTTTCTAGTTATAATATTTCTTTATTTAATTACGTACAAATTCGAGTTTTGTTTTTATTTTTACGTATAATTACTGAAGTTATTTTAATATAAAAATTATTTTAACGTTAATAAGGCCTTTACGCATATTTTTATAAACTTCTGATATAAAACCAAAGTTAGCATTTACTGGAATCGTTTTGGTACTTTTGTAATAACTAGTATTATAAGCTAGTTAGGCGATAGGTAGTTTTTAAACCTAATCGTTTTGTTCGTAATTAATATAATATCGTAAGTTTTTAATATTTAATTAATTATTTTTATTTATCCGTTTATTTAGTGTTTAAATATGCTAGATAGCTTATAATTTAGGCCTAACTATGTTATAAATCCTTATTAAAATTTTAAAGTAAATGTTATTCCTCTATCTAAAATAATTTCCGTTAATAATCCGTATATTATAAATATATATCTTAAAAAATATAAAACATTCATTCTACGTCTATATTTTTGTTATATAATATAAAATAAGAAAATTTTATAAAGCGGTTAACGATTACAAAAATGCTATCGTAATATATGCCCGTAGTTAAATCTTTTAAAAGTGGAAGTTTGGTAATAAAATCGAAGATAATTAAATCCTATGGTCGCTTTACGATTAGTAATGGTTATAGTTCTCCGTATAGTTTGTATCGTCGAGGTTTTGTCTTATTGTAAATGTAGCATTATTATCGTATTTTCTTTATTACTGATTTTATTTTAGGAAAGTAATAAATACGTTATAATCGTTTTAGATTTTATAGATCCCTAGGTATCCATATAACTGATATTCGTATATATCTCGTATTAATATTTTTTGATATTCTTTTAGGATTTGTGTTTTTTCTATTTTCTGGTCTTTAAGTAAGTTATCGTTATTGTTACGAATCTCTAACTGGAACTCTAGCTCGAGGCTTGGCTCTCGAACTGGCCGACCCCGCGTGACGAGGTCACGTGACAACAGGAGTGATCTAGCTGATCTACTAGATCACATAGATCAGAGTGATTTATGTGGTCTAGTAGAACCGATAGATTTACGACATACTTACTTTGAGAATTGGAATATATATAATGAAATCGGTTTCCTACGTAAATAGCACCTACTTAGTTTCGTTCCTTAGCTATTAATCTAAGCTTTTAACTAAAGGTAATTATACCGTTCTTTAATTAAGAGAAAAGTTTTTAAATCTTTTTAGCGAATATACCTTTAGTAAATTATTTTTCGTTTTATTATTATTTATAAATTAAAACCTTATTTCGGATATTACTTATACTTTTAAGTAGATATATAACAGGTTCGTTATATTTTAATAACTCCTTAATTAATAGCCGACGGATAATTCCAAGCCTAATTAGGTATAAATTTTCTTAAACTTAATAAAAACGATATTATAAAACGATATTTAAAAGATAAATAATATACCCGATTCCCGTTATAAGCTAATAAAGGATTAATAATTAAATTAAACAATTTACTTTTTATCGAAAAAGGTTTTTAACTAATTAATAATATTATGCTTTTTATAACTTATAATAAGGGAAAGCTTTCTTTTTCCTAGACTTAATATTTAATCCTAGCTTTAAAGGATATTATTAAAATCCAGAGAAATTCGGAAAAAGAAAAAAACTAGTAATGTAAAAAGTTTAAGGCCTAAAAGGAAAAGAGAGAAAGCTTTCCCTTAAGGAGAAAATGAAGATTTTGTTACGTAAAATCCAAGCCTTAAAAAAAGATAGAAAAGAAAAATCCTAGCCCCCCAGAAAAAGGATAGCTTGATTTACCTGAAAAATAGAGGAAAAAACCCTAGCACCCCTATTATTTGGCCTTAATCGGTACCGCGAAATTATTAAAGTTTTTTAACGGAGGATTATTAAAAGGTAATAGCTATTTTTTAGTTACTTGCTAAACGAATCCTTTTATGGTTCGAGCTTATTATAAAGGATTACCTGGAAAATTACCTTAAGGAATCCTTAGATATTTTTAATTACATTTTTAGCGATACCGATATTTCGAAAACCGAATACGAATTATATTTGAAAACTTAAATAAGGAATAATACGTAATAAAATAATTATATTTCCTTTACTAAATTAAGTTAATTGCAAAATATATAACCAAATTTAACCGTTTAATCGTAATTTTTAATTTACCCGAAAGCGCGTTAAATTTTCTTTTTATAACGACTTAAAACCTTAAGTTAAGGATAATATATATATAATACCTAAAATAAGATCTTTCAAAAAGTATACCGACAAAGTAATTATCGTTAACCGATATACCTTTAATCGGTATTTCGAGAAAAAAGAAATTAACAAACGAAATAACGATAAAAATTTTAATAGTTAAATTAAGAAAAATAAGGGCAAACTTTAAAAAGAAGTAAGTATTATTTCGAAAAAGCTCCAAAAAGATAAGTCCGATATAAAGGGTTTTAATTATGGCAAAAAGGGATATTTTAAAAGCGAGTATCGCTTTTTTGCTAAAAGGAACTCTAAGAAAAGAAGGATTCCTTAATTTTAAAAGAAAGCTAAAGCGGCTAAATAAGAAACCGATAATAAGGCAAAAAAGGAAAAAAAAAAAAGTTAGCTCGATTTCCTTTTAGCCAGAATTTATTATTGCTATTATTACTTAAATCCAGAATAATATCCCAAAGTACGAGGATTGCCTTATCTGCTAGGATTTTAAGGTTAAAGCCTGCAAGTATTACCCCGGATAAACGGTTTTTAGGATAGCTATAAAGCTAGGATGCTTTTTTTATCTTAATATATCTTAATATAAGATACATAACGAAAATGGTTAATTTCGGCCCGACGCCAGTAATTACGGATAATTATTTCCGGAACTTTACGAATTTCTCGAATGTACGGTATACGCTAAATTTCGAATAAATTAGCATAAGTTATTGCACTTTACCGCTTGTTATTTTAACGATTATCTTATTTACTTTTAAGTTAAAGAAGATAACGACTTTTAGCCTGGATAAAACGAAGAAGTACTTATTAAATTAAATAACGAATATAGATATATAGAAACCTTTCGATGGCCAGAATACCTTAAGTCTTATTACTTATATCCCGAATCAGAATAAAGCTAGAAAGCTATATCGTAAGGATGTTTATATTATTTTTTAATGTTTTGTATTTAATACGAATTTTTAAATGTGGGAAAACTTTTTTCGGAGGTTTATACTTTTAATTATATAATTCGAAAAATATAAAATTAAAGATCGAACTTAAAAAGAATAATTACCTTTAAATATAAATATGGCAAAAAAATATAGTTTAAATATAAGAACGATTAATGCATTAAATATGCTGTTCAAAAGGCGCGCGAATGGAGATTTTTTAGGTTAGATATTATTATAAATTAAACAACGTTAAAGGTTTTCGAAAATAAGATATCGAGGAGCTTTAACTTATAAGACTTTATATAAGGTAGCAAAATGATTACGGAATTAGATCGAAATTCCACTTTAATATAAGAATAATATATTTAAAGCTATAATTAATTTAAGAGCCGAAAGTAACTTGATTTTTTCCGTAACGGCAAAAAAATATTAAGTTTTTTAAAAATATAAACTGAAGTTTTATAAGTTACGTATAATAAACGGAAGCTTATTTAAGTATAAGAACGAATAAATTTTACGAAAAACGGAAAAGCTTTTTATCTGGATTTAAGGATACTAAAAACGAATTTCGTTGGATATTACCGACATTTCCGGATATAATATCATCTTGGGAATGCCATAATTTAAAACTAGTAATCCATATATTAACTAAAAATACTAAATATTTTCCTGGGAAAATAATACGAAACTACCCGAAAAGGACGAATAGGAAATCTGCTATATTATTAAAAAAAATATAAATGCTAGATTAAGCTGGAACGGTATTACTTTAATATTAAGAATTTAAAAAATTATTTAAGGATAAAGAAAATTACGAATTATTATTATATAGTGAATAAGATTACTGAATACTTATTTAAAAAAGATATTATCTTAAACCTTATAAGATTTATTATATAAACCTTAAAAAGTTAAAAGCTTTATGAAAAATTATTTAATTCGATTTAAAAAAAGGATATATTTGACTTTTTAAATTTTTTATTCAATACCCTATCCTTATGGTGTTAAAGACCAAAAACGGAAAGCAAAATATCGACGAAAATAAAGATTTAGTTTTTTAAAAAATAATCGATTATAAACAGTTAAACGATATTACGATTAAGAATAAATACCTTTTAATTTTTATAAATATATTAAAAAAACGTTAGCAAAATTAAGTTATTTATTGCATTTAATTTTCGAAACGGTTATTACCGTATTAAAATAGCTTCAGGAAAAAAATGGAAAACGACATTTAAAACGATATATAGATTTTACGAATACCGAATAATACCTATAGGATTTATTAATACTTCTGCCAGTTTTTAACGCCTGATTATAATTACTTTGCGAAAATATTTAAATAAGTTTATATTTATATACTTCGATGACATTCTTATTTATTCCGAAACTTTAAAAAAGTATAAATAATATATAACTTAAGTATTTTAAATTTTAAATAAGGTAAATATCCGAATTAACCCAGCTAAGAGCATATGGCATATATAAAAGCTAGATTTTTTTAGATATATATTTATCCCCGGTTAAATTCAAATTTAACGCTTTAAAATAAAAGCAGTTAAAAATTGACATATTTTTAATAAGACGACCGTTATTAACATCCGGCAGATCTTAGGATTTACGGGTTACGTACGAAACCTAATTAAGAGATACGGAAATATAATTAAACTATTAACAAAATTAATTACCAAAAAATATGTTAATAAGAAATTTAAGCTTTTAAAAAATATAAAAAAGGCGTTTTAAATTTAAAAAAACGTAATTATTAATGGACCCATAATAAGATTACTTAACGTAAATAAAATAAAAAAGCGCCTAAAAACGGATATTTCAGATTACATATTAAATGCCGTCTTGAAATAGCTAAAGGATAATAACAAATAGTACCTAATAGCTTATTATTTAAAGGTATTCCGAAATGTAGAACTTAAATACTTAATTTATGATAAAGAATTACTAGCAATTATTAACGTTTTTAAGGAATAAAAACCTTATTTTAATAAAATTAAAGAGCCTTTTGATATTTATTCCGATTATAAAAACCTGTTACGGTTCGGGGGTACCGTACAGCTCCAGGACATGTATACGGCTGTAAGCACCAGGATGATTGCCACGATTGCGACCATTCCACCGATCTTTTGCCCTGGTGGTGTAGCGGTATAGTGCAGCCGTAACAAAACTTTACCCGGTTTATAAAGGCATAAAAATTAAATAAGCGATATAAAATTTGGATAATTTTTTTGGTTAAGATTTAATTTTAAAATATATCATATTAAGGGAAAAGAAAATATTTAAGCGGATATTTTTAGTTATAAAAGCGATTATAATTTTAAGGTTTCCAAACGAAGTCTGTAAATGTTACAGTATAATAAAAATGGTATTATATAGTTATGCGAAATCTTAAAAAAATTAACCCCCGAACTTTTAATAAGGTTTCGAAGTTTTTACGATATAAAGAAAAAGAAAGAAATTTAGTAATTAAAGGGATAGCCAAAAGATTAATTACTATATTATGGCAACGTTTATATTCTTAAGGATTAATAAGAATAATTCGTAAAAGAAATTTACGAAAACCTATTATATAAATATTAAGGAATCTTTAAGATTATCCGACGGCTATAAAAGAAGTATAACTTTCCAGAATTGCGTCGAATAGTTAAGAAGATCGTTAAGAATTGTAATATCTACAATAAGGCCAAGGTAGTACGCTATAAACCTTATGGATTATTGTAACTTATTAACATTTCTGATAAGATATGAAATACCATAACGTGGGATTTTATTACCAGCCTTCCTTTATTTAAAGACCTAATTACTGGAATCGAATACGACGGAATCTGGGTGATCGTTAATAAACTTACTAAATATGAGTACTTCTTACTTTTTAAAAGAACCGCGACGGTAAAATAACTGGCCTATATATTTATCCGATATTACTTCGATAAATACGAAATATCAAAAAAGATTATTTTTAATTAAGATAAGCTTTTTACGTTCAAATTTGGTACCAGTTTTTTTTTAAACAAATAGGTATTAAGTTTAAGTTCTTAATAGCTTATTATTTATAAATAAATAATTAAACGAAACGATTAAATTAACACTAACATTATAAAACGTCTTACAAAAGAATTTAGAATAAACCTAGCTGTTCAGGCTAAAAAACAAAACCGAAAACGTAGTTTCAAAACGCTTAGTTCTATATACGATGTTACCCATACGACCTTGCAGGCCCGATATAACGGTAGACGCGCCCGAGCCGATACCGTTATTAATTCGCGAAAACTAACGGCGACCGAAGAAAAATCGATTGTCGATCGAATCCTTAACTTAGATACGCGAACGTTTCCTGTCCGGCTTTAATACGTTAAAGATATGGCGAATTTACTGCTTACCTAACGCGTTACGATACGCGTCGGGGTTAACTAGGCGTCGAACTTTGTTAAACAGCAAAAAAAACTTTAAACGCGTCTTAATTAAAAAATCGATTATTAAAGGATATTATCCGAAAATCTCAAGGTATTTCGTAAATGGTTTAAGCTTGTTCGGGTTATAATCGCAAAATACGATATCGTAAAAAAGGATATTTATAACTTTAACGAAACAGACTTTTTAATAGGACTTTTTATAGTATCGGATATGGTAATTATAAACGTTAAAAGGCGTAAAAAATTTAAATAAACTTAATAAGATAATCGAGAATAGGTTATACTTATCCAGGTTATTAACTCGTAAAATTAAGCTTTACTGCCATTTATTATATTAACGGAAAAAACTTATCTTAATTCCTGGTATCGCGATAACGTATTATTAATCAATTAAAAGATTAATATTAATTATAATAATTAAATAATAAACGAATTAAGTTTAAAATAAATTTAATACTTTAATAAATATATACGAACGTATACGAAAGGTATTAAACGTTTTCTTATCTTTAACGGTTACGAAAGTTATTATTCGATCGAATTCGAAAAATATTACGTAAATAACGGGATTATTACGTTTTGTATACCCGCGTATTTTTCCTATCGGTTTTAACCTTTTAACGTTTCCTGCTTTTCCGTTTTAAAACGCGCTTATTCGCTTTATATCGAAGGTTTAATACGACGTTACCATATTTATATTGCGAAAGAAGATTTCCTCGCCGGTTTTTACAACGCGTTCAAAATTGCCATAACGTCCGATAATATCAAATCCGGATTTGCAAAAACTGGTTTTGTTTTATTCGATCTTAATAACGTCCTTTTCGATTTAGACGTTTTCCCGGTTATGCCTATACCGACGGTTTCGCCGCTTACTTCTGCTGGTTCAATTCTTTTTTTCCCCGCGAAAACCTTTAAAAATATCCGTAAAATAACAAAATAAAAACGTTATTTGTAAAAAAAAAATAGAAATCATTAAGGTAACTCGCCAACAAGAATAATGGAATCGGTTAATCTTTTAACGAAAAGTAACTTGTTATTTTTGTACGAAGTTGCTTTTCTTCGGGAAGAAATTACCTAATTACGCGAAACGAACTATATTTTAAGTAAACGTCGAAAAATTAAAAATAAACGTTTTTTTTTTAAAAAAAGGGAACATTTATTATACAAAATGGACAAGCTTTTCTGGCCGAAAAGGAAGGGGGTTGTAAAAAAATGCAGCCAATAGCGGCTGAAGGTGGTCGTCGTAAAAGGGTTAAGACGGAGGAACGAAAGTGTGACGTTTACGGCAAGCCCGGACATAATGCGCGTATTTATAAAGAAGCTATAAATACGTCTAGTAAAGACGAATCCGATTAGTTGAATTGATTGATTGCGTTGTGGTTATTTTATTTGAGTTCGTTGTCGCGGAGTGTGAAAAATTGGACCGTTGACTTGTTTGGACCGTTCGCTTATGTGGTACGTTAACGGTAAATAAATTACGTTTTTATGTGTATATTGAATTGGGACGGGGTGATTTGGTCCTGATCAGTGCATATTTGATAAGAGTGTCACGATTGAGCCCGCGGTTCAAGAGATAATGAAGGCAACGCAAACTGTATTATGTGGTGTTAAATCCATATATGAAGCGATAATAAGTGTTTCCTTTTTCTGGGGTTGCGCCCAGCGAAAAATGAACTCCTAAAAATACATAATTAGTAATGATTAATTAATCGGCAAAGTTATGTACCCGGCTTTGCACCCTGTATTATTTTAACCTTCCTTTTTTAAAATAAAATCGTCCTTAATTTATTTTAAGAAATAAATGTTAACGTAATTAACTTTTAACGTTATAAGTAAAATAACATATTTAAAATATATTAATTAATTTAGTTAACGTTTATACGGCTTATTTATTTTTTTTAACTTAAGATTTCGTCCTTAACGTTTTGCCAGCTTATTCCGTTATTTAACCTTTTTGTTATCTTTTTAAGCTTTGTTCTGCTTTATCTTTTTCGCGATCGAGTTTTTATATTTAGGTTAACCAGGTTAACCTTACGGAAAATATAGTTTAAGTTGCTTTTTTATAATCTGGTATGTATTTTTTAACTATTTATACGGTATATTATATTAACCTTTTGTTATTACTTAAGCTTTTCAATTATTAAGGGATGGTCGTAATTTATATTTCGGTTTAAATAAGAACTTTTTAAAAATTAAATGAAACTAGGTAATTTACGAAATAAGGGAAGGAAATATAAATATTTTAAAAGTTTATCTTGGTTAATTAATAAATATATAAAATTAAAGGGTAAAAAATGCGATGGTTAATGTTTTAGTTAACGGGTTACTGGTTCCTTTAATTAGTTACTTTATCGATCGTAATCGTTTACCTTTTATAAAATAAGGTAATTAATCGGATTCCGGATTATCGGCCTTTTTTAGATCGTCGACTTCCTTTTTTAATAATGGAAATAAAGATCTTCCAGGCCATAATTTTATAAATTTCTTAATATTATTATTATCTGGTTTTAAACCTAAATATTTTTTAATTATGTTAGTTATTTTAAACTTTATCATAATTTTACTTTATTTAATCAGTTCGTCCAGGTTATTATTTTCCCATTTTAAAAGGTTACGCGTAATAATATAAAATATATAAACCATTTATAAACCGTAAGTATAGTATTAAACTTAAGTAAATATCCTTACGATCGTTATATAAATAAAAAAATTATTAAATTTTAACTTTATCCAGGCCTTTTGGTATAATTATAATAATAATTAAATACGGTTAACCGTAAAATAAGTATTAAATATTAATATTTAACGTTTTAATCGGATATGTAACATATTAACCTAATAATTTTTAAATCCTTTACTAATTTAAAGTTTAATATAAATAATAAATTAAATATATTTTAAATTTATAATTTTAATTAATTCCATAACTTTATTAAGGATATATCGGGTTTGGCCGTTAAAAATTATTTTACCGGCTTTAATAATAACAATTAAAATATTTTAAGGTATATTTAAAATAATTAATTATATAAAGATAGTAATATATTAAGAACGTAAATAGGTATAATTTATTAAGATTATAAATATTTGCCATAAAAAAGTTGTTACGAAATTATGTTATTTTTTACTCGTTTAATAAAGGGATAAGGTAATATTTTTTTTATAAACGTTTACTGTTTTAATTAAAAGGATAAATAAAAATAACTTAATTAAAACGGATTTTTGGGGTAACTTATTAAATAAAATAAGGAATAAAATTATTATTATGTATCTTACGGAATAATTATATTATGTTATCTTTTCCCCATATTGGTATGTTGACGATCTGGGCAAGTTTTCCGGAATCCGACGTATTTAACTTTTTAAAATTCCCATCCTTATTCTGGTTAATACGTTTTTTAAATAATAACATGGTAATTATAAATAAATTAATTAAAGTATTAAAGTACGAAAATAATAATAATTTATAATTTAAAAATTTAAACGATAATTAAAAATATACGTAATATGTAAATATATATATATATATTTAAGTATATAAATAAATAAGTATTAAAATATTAAGGTTAAAGTTATATAAATATAAAAAATCGTTAAAAACTAATAATAATTTATATATAAAATTGATTAAATATAACGGGGTTAATATATTAATTTTTTAATTTAAAAAAATGTACGTTAAAGAAATGCTAAAAAGTTTCGTCTAATATTATATAGGAAGATGTCGTCGCCGTTACGTACTTTAATTAATTATTTACATTTATAATTTTTTTCTTTTTATTATTATATTAATTTCTTTTTTTTAATTATATCTTTTAAATAATATAAAACTTTAATACTTATTTATTCATTTTTAAAATACTTAATTAATGTTATTATTATAAGTTTCCGTTAATCGTTAAATTTTCGCAATATTTTAGGTTTTTATAAAAATGCAGATCCTGGCGAATTAATTAATTTAATAAAGGAATCGTTTATTAAAAAGTTACCCGGTCCAGATAATAAGTAATTTAATAATGCTTAACCTATTCCTTTCCGTATTAATCGGAACTTTCGTAATTTCGATAAGATCTCCGTTATTCGTCGTATAAATTTAATAACTTCGAATTCGTTATTATTTTTCAAACTTTTAACTAAACGTGTCGATAAGGCTTTAATTATTAATCGGGTTATTAAGCCTTTATATAACCTTAATAATATTCGCAAGCCTTAAAATCCCATATACCGTTAACCGTTTATTTATAACTTAGCTTTTACCTTTTAATATAAGTACCGTAATATTACGGTTTTTTAGGATTATTTACCTCTTGAAATTTTTATTATGGATAATTTATTATTAAAAATACCGTACTTATTACCATCGAATATCATGCTATTAATTAAATTATTAATTCCGGGGCCGGATTTATTTATAGGTATTATTAATTAACGATTAATTAATCGTAAGTTAATATCTTTAACTTTTTATATACCTGTTAATTTTCGACCTTACATTATAATTTTATCCTTAATTTTGTTAATTTTAACAAAATCTCGGATTATTAATCGGATACCCGGCCTATTTTTTAATTTAGGTCTATCTTAACTTTTTAAGATCGAACTTAACGATAAGGATATAATAGTTAAGTTCTGAAATAATTATAACCGTATCGAACGTATAATAATAAAATACTTCGAAATACGTATTATCTTTATTTAATATTTATTGTAAAAAAATTGTTTTAATTAAATATAAATATTCGGAATTATATTAATTAGCATTATCGGTAACCTTATTAAAAGTTAGTATTATAAATAGCAAATTATCGGGGAAAACCTTTAAGTTATAACGGATATTTAATTTAATGTTATTATTATATTAATTAATTAAGGAACAAAACCTTTATCGTATTTTATATACGTCGAAATTATTCGGGGTGGATTTATAAATTCGTGTATAAACTTATTATCTAAAAATTTTCGGTATGTTATTAATTTATTTATTTAAGTATTTAAAATGCTTAACTTAATTTTATATAAATTATGCGAACGACGATATAAAAGTTTTAAGTAACTTAATTAATATGGTATATTTTTATTTTTTAGGTGCTAGTTAATCCCCGGATTTTATAAAGGGTTTTACGGTAATTATATCGGGTTTATCGAAGGTTATAAATATATATTCCGGGATAATCGGTTTAATTACTTAAAGGCTAAATATTTGCGGTTTTTTTAAATTTAAAAAATATCCGTTTAAAAATTTATCCAATTATTTAGGTATTTAATAAGGGCCGTTTTTATTTAGTGGTTAAAGGATATATTTTTGATTTTCGGTATTTAATAAAATCCCGGTTTTTTAGGTTTGAAGGTATTAATTAATTATAAAAAAGTATGGGCGTTATATAAAATAGTCGTAAGTAAGGTAATAAGAAACCGAAAGAAAACTTTTTATTTTTATTTCTTTTTAATTAATCGCGTTAATTTTTTCCGTTCGTTTAATCGATTTATTTCGGGTATCTTATTATCGTTCATAATTACGTAACCCTTTAACCGATTATTAGGTATTTAAATTTTAATATTAATTCTTATAAGCTTTAAAATTCTAGGTTGCTAATTTTTAAGTAACTTAATTTCCGTAATATTTAAAATATTTGATATAATATTTTCTGGTTAATTAAGTAATAATTTCGTCTAGTTGTTTTTATATAAGTTTATCGGCTTTTAATATCCTTTTTTATCCTTTATAAATTACTTTAATTTATTAATAAGAAAGGTCCTTTATAATTTTGTTTTATTAATTTCCTTTAAATAATAAATATTTCGATTATTAATCTTATTAATTAAATACGGTTTAATTTAACGGTATTTTAATTTTATATTCTTAAATATGTTAATATATTTTAATATGTTATATAAAAATATTAAGTTATTTACTTATAAAAGTTTATCTTTTATTTTATTTTTATTTTTTTCGTTTGTAAATTTGATAACCTTACGTCTTTAATCGCTAATTATTTTAATAATGTCAGCAGTCACAGTGATCAAATGCAGGAATCTGGCGTAACTCTCATGCGTTGGTTCTATGTGTTCTAGGAAAGGACAAATCTAGTCCGTAAGCAATCGCCCTTACATACATAATTAGGTGACAAAGGATCGTCTGTAAACAAAGGGTGTCCTAGGCTGCAGAAGTGCGGCCTGTGCCCATAAAGCCAGCCAGCAAGTAACACCTATAAGCACCAATTACCGACACGCCCTTTTACGTTAGGTAACCATGGCTGGAAAAGTCCAAAAACAAATCTAAAAACAACCAATCTATGCGGGGATTAAACTTTAATCTTTATACATTAATTTTTAATTTTCTTAAGTCCCAAGTTCCATATAAACCGCTTAAAGTCTGCCCTATTAAATGGCTTCGTAAAATTATCGGCAGGGTTATTTTTGCTTTTTACGTATTAAAAGTTAATGTTTCCTGCATAAACTTCCTAACGGACGTAATAATATTTAACTTTAATATAACGCTTTTTTCTCGATATCTGCGTTTTTTTTTACCTACTTTAAGGCCCCTATATTATCTTCCAAGATGGGAATAAGATTTTTAGGTATAAGCTTTAGTTTTGTTAAGAAGTTCCTGATTTTTGCTACCTCCGTTACAATTATTCCTGTTCTCATATATTTTATTTCCGTGGTATATTTCGTAACAACGTTTTATAACTTTAAGATCCAAAATACGGGCGTTCCAGCCATAAAAAATACATATTTAGTTATGAACTTTGCTAATTTGCTGTCATCCGCAAAACTTATATCCATTATTCCGAATAACCTTAAGTCGTTATATTTCCGGTACGGGTAATCTTATTTTAACTTCCGGTACCGAAAAAATAGGTTTGTTATACCGTTTAAGTAACATAATAATCTTTTAATATATTCCCGATATTTAAATAACGGGTTACTTATAAACTTAGCCCAAGTTAACGTTATAAACGTTATATCCGGTTTATTAATATAATTAAAAAAATTAAACTTCCTTACTAAATTTACATATTCGAATATGTTTTCTTTGCTAACCTCGCCGTCGTATCTTATAACGTATTTTAAGTAATCCTTAATAAATGGCGTAAGCTTTTTTTGCATTTCGTTTAACCTAATTGACTTTAATAACTTTTCGATATATTACTATTAATCTAACTTAATGTCGCTAATTAATAAAGAACGGATAATTCGTACGCCTAAGTACCAATCCGCGTCTTCCAAATCCTTAATAAAAACGTCCTTAGCAATTTCCTTGGCAACGCTTTTAAAATATTATCTATCGGCTCCGAAAAACAGGAAATTATTAATATATAAAACGATAATACTCCCAATCTTAAGGTTAAAATAAATCGCATCATCCGAAATTAACGGGTAAAAGCTTAACTTCGCAAATATCCATTTAACTCTTTCCTACCAAGTAGCTCTAACTTACTTTAGGCCGTATAAAAAATTTATCAACTTGATAACCTTTTTAAGGAAAAACTGGTACTTTTGTTTATCCTCCGGGTACGTATCAAAATACTTCTTTAATATGGGAAACTGCTTTATATAAATATTTTCCTTTAGGTTTTCATTTAGGTACGCAATAATAAAATCGATCTAGAAAATATGCCAGCTTAAATAAGTAACCAAAGCTATCAGGATCCTTCAATACATAGCTTTTACGGTATTCGCTACGGTCTTATTATAATTTATTCCTTTTCGCTATATAAAACCCTTTACGCAAATACGGGCCTTAAATTTATTTAGCTTTCTTATAAACGTATACTTTTTCCTTAATACCTATTTAGCATTAATAAGGTATCCGCGGGTACGGCTCTTATCGAAAGGTATAAAATTAAAAGTTTTACGTAACAAGTTTTCCTTAATTTCCGTAAAAATTATTTTAAGCCATATTTTTCGTTTTAAGCCTTCCATAGCTTCCTTTAAGGACAGGCCGTCGTCCGTTACTATAAATAACCTATAAGTAATAAATAATTTACCCAGGTTAATATCTTCCGAATCCTTAAATATATTATCGTACTTATCCTTTAACATATTAACCATTTATTGGTATTCGTAAACGTTCCAGATAACCCGTTCGGCGTTTCCGGAACTACCAAAAAAATCTTCGTCGTCACTTGACGGGCTGAAATAGAAGGTATATGGGCCGTAATTATCGCCCTTTTGGGTTAAAACTAGCTTCAGTTTACGCATTAATTCTAAAGCTTTATTTAAAGCCTTTAAAGTATATAACTTGGGAACCGTTTTTTTCGGACGCCTTTTTTTGCGTTTAACCTTTTTGGTTTCCTTATCCGTACCATCCTTTGAAACGACGTTATAATCCTTGTTTTTTATTTTAACGCCTTATTTCTAACGGTATTTTAGACGCTTTTATACTAATTACGGAAGCGATCGGATAATATCCTTAAGGTTTGGAAGTTGCCTTAACTTTTTTAGGTTTTCATAAATTATAACGTACGGCGTAATAAATACTTTACCGCCTTTTAATAATTACATTTTATAATTATAAATCCTTTTATAACTTAACAACATCCTTTTAACCTTTCGGGCCTTTAATTTTTCTAACCTAGTCCTATAATTTTTATCGATTAAGATCGTATATCTATTACCGAGGATACGGAAATAATTGTTATTAAGCTTATATAACTATCTTTTAAGATCGAATGCTTTTTTAAAGCACTTAATTAATATTATGTTATTTACCGTAAATTATCTAATCTTATTAATCGTATACGTTATAACCTTTATAACGAAATCCCAGAAATATATAAAGATTTTTATTTACGCGGAAGTTATATGCGCCTCGTTTTGTAAGAATTAAATATCTCTTTCCGTAATTCCGTTTTAATACTGGTTATATAAGCTGGAAATTACCAACTCGATACTTTTTATAGCGTAAAAATTTTTAATAATTATTATGCCGAATTCCCTACCGCCGTTTAAACGTAAGATTTACATTTTTTTACTTCGGCTTTTTATATCGAAAAAAATCGTTTTTAAACGCTTAATTATTCGTATAATATATACATACAGGCTTTATTAAGCCTTGTTTTTAATCTTAAATAAATAATATTTTTTATAACGCAAAAGGTTATTTATAATAAGGCCGTAATAAACCTTATTTTTAATATTAATAGGCTTAACGGACTTTACATTATACCAAATAATTTCTTTTACGTATAGCCTTTATTTTTAAAAATTTATAAATAATATCTTCCGTATTTTACCTTCGTTATACGTTATATAAAAGAATAATTTCATATCTCCGGGATTTATATCGATTCCCGTAAACCTTTTAATGGTTTAAATTAATCGTTTAATATTAAGGTAATAAAAGCGGCGGTACCAAAGGATAAGTTTCTTTATAACTTCGTCCGTTATAAAAACCTTTCCATCCTTAAAAACGCTTATAAGTATTCATTTTAAGTCATCGCCGTTTTCCTTACCGAATACCTCCCCTAACCCGTAGCCCTATTGCCAATTCTTGTCGTTCGTAAACTCCGGGGCCTTAATAATAGGCTCCGGCTTCTCATAAAACCATAAGAAAAAGCCTTTCCGAGGTACGTTAATCGTTATCAACTAAAACCTATCAAGGTTTATTAAGGTATTTTTATTTAAGTAACCTCCTTTTTTATAATATATCTTTCCAAAAAATACTTTCAGGAGGAAATTATTAATATATAACGTATATTTTACTAAAGTTTCGTTATTTTTTCCTTAAAAACCTTTTAGGGCTTATTTTATTATCCTAACGGAAGTGGCCAGCATTAGCCCACCACCTGTTATAATGTAAATACCCTTAGACTTTATATTTAAGATAATATTCTTTTCGAAATCCTTAATGTTATTTATAATATTAACGTTCGCTTTTAAATTTTAAAACAATTTATTTTTATCGTTAATTATGGATAAATAAATATAAAAAAGCATAACGCTTTTTATAACGGTTGCTTTAAAGGTTTTAATTATTAAAGCTTTAACGTATTCGTTTATTATAACTTTAGCGTATTCGATTGTTATAATTACCTTTCCGATAGTTGCTTTAAGGTACTTAGTTATTAAAGGCTTTGCAGTTAATTTTTATAATATCTTATCATATTATTGTATCAGGTTTTAAAGCTGCTAATTATCGGCTTAGGCGTTAAATATTCCTTTACTAAAGCGATATACGTCCTTTAAGCCTTTAGGGATAAATTGTTCTTTGCCCTAACCACCTCCTTAGGTATCGCGAGAGTTACTGCTTTGATTATTATTGTTGTTATTACTTCCCTGATGTTAGCCCTTTTTACCTTTTTTTCTTTTGCCGTTCTTTTTTTTTTAAGGCTTAGGGCAGTTTTTGGTTAAGTGTTTATATTTGCCATAATTAAAGTAAAGGGGATTTCCGTTTTTGTTTTATACGGGTTTGTTATCTTTATTATTGTTATTACTTTTACCTTTACCTTTTTAGGCGTTATGGGACTTCCCGTTTTTTTTTGTTGCCAAAACGGTTATGAAATTCGTTATTAAAGTCGTTAATTAGTTGCTGAAAGGAATAATCCGTTTGGCGTAGTACTGATTATATCGTTTTGTACCAGCTGCCAGCGCGGTCCTTTATAACAGTAAGGAACATGGTAATATGTTTTTCGGTTCCGAGCTTTATGTTATAGCCTTTAACTTCCCGAAGAAACTTTTGAAACTTGGTGGTAAACTGTACTGGGTTTTTACCGTCGTATATGATCTTGCTTAACTTTTTCTAGAAAAACCTTTACCTAGTTTTGCTTATTACGGCGTAGGTTTTCTGGAAGGTCCTTAACATTTTCGTTCCTTTTTTAATACCTATAATTAACTTAAGGGGCGCCATTTTGCAGGTTTTAGTAATAACCTTAGCAAAACGTAATTAATCCAATTGCTTTAATTTTATGCCTTCCTTATAATTAATCTTTTTAAGTGCAAAACTTAACGCGTTATTTTAAAGCTTTTAATTAACCCAACCGAATAAATAATTCTCCTTATTTAACGTGAAATTAAAGCGTTTCCAGCGAAGCTTACTATTTCCATTATTAGACTTTTTTTCCTTTAGGCGTACACTTGCCCCGTTAAAATTATTTAAGCTGCTAAAGGAACCGGATAAACTACTAAAAAAGTTATTACATTCTTTATTACGCTTTTTTAAGGGAACCTAAAATAAGTTTAAAAATAAGGATAAAAACGAAAAATTGTTTAAATTATTAAAATCGTTACGTACCATATTTGTTTCCTTAAATAACTTTATCTTTTTACTTTTCGCTTTTTTAAAGGGGTCGGGTTTTTTAATAAACTACCTTCTAGGTTTTATTTCGCCTTTTTTTAAGGGGTTGATTTTTTTTACGTCGTTTTCTTTTATTATAACAAGAATTTCCTTCAAGTTATTTACCCGTATTTCAGGTTAAGCGCTTTATAACGTTTTGGGCGCTTTTGCTTATGTACTCGTATTCCGTAACGTCGTTAATTAAAACCCGTCCAGGAATTAAATTATTATTTCGTTTAGTTGCATTATTAACTTTTTGGTTTTTCGGTTTTGGAGCTTTAACTTTTTAATTTTTTCTTTTACTTATAGGTATTTATCTTCCCGTGCTTTAACGTCCCATTTAATATTACCTAAGTTATTACCTAAGGATATATAAAGTTTGTTTAAATTTAATTCGGGATGTTGTTTTTGGATAGGTAAGGTTTTTGGCTTATTTACTTTTAATTATTATTATTAAAGCAGTAAGTTATTTTTTATTAAAAATGGTTTTTGTTTTTTTTCCTGCCTTCCCTTATTATAATACTCTTCGGATGAAAGTACGCATTTAGGGGAAGGGAAAGGGTTATTATTTTATTTTTGGCTTTTTATAAGGACAAAGCCTTTATCGGATGGGTTGCTAACTATTGATTTAGTAAGGAACTTTCCTGGGGTACGGCGTTAACCTGATATCGTTAACTGTTACTTAATTCTCTTTTTAAATCGTTAATTAAGCGGCTTTCTTTTAAACCTTTTGCTTTTTTTGATAATAACTTAGCTATTGCCGCTACTAAACTACAATCAACCATTTCGTATGACGTACTAGGTTATTAATAACCAAAAGATGTTACCATGTCAGCAGTTACAATAATCAAATGCAGGAATCTGGCGTAATTTTTATGCGTTAGTTCTATGTGTTCTAGGAAAGGACAAATTTAATCCGTGGGCAATCGCCCTTACATACATGATTGGGTGACAAAGGATCGTCTGTGGACAAAGGGTGTCCCAGGCTGCAGGAGTGCGGCCTGTGCCCACAAAGCCAGCCAGCAGGTAACACCTGTAAGCACCAATTGCCGACAAATAGCTTTAATTATATTTTCGGCTTTTTTTTTAACAATCGAATTTTTTATGTAATTAAATTTTCCCTTAAAATATTAAGATCTTAATTTATAATGCGTTAAGTTGATAACATTATCTCGATCGGTAGGATTATTTTTTAACTGTATAACAATTTGTAAGAATTAAAATTATAACTTTTAACGGTTATGTTATCGGCGAAGATTATTTTCGGCAAAAGCTTAACTTATTTTTTGCTAATACTATTCGTTATTTTCATTAAACCTTTAATAATGGGAATATATCCTTTTTCGATTAAATCTTATCGCCAGGCAGCATACGTAGCTTTAATTATCCTTTAAATTTTAAAAGCATTATAGGTTTTAATAATTTCGTCCTTATTTTAAAAACTTCCATTTATTTTGATCTTAATCGAAATGTTATATCGATAAAAGATATACTTATTTAAAAAACTTTTAATCGTAATTGATATAACTAAACGTAAAACCTTAACTTTTAAATAACCGGATAACTTATATCTAGCTTCGATAATAACCTTATAACCGTTATTATTGGACATAAATTATATATTAATTATTTAAATAGCAATTATATTAATAGGCTAAAAAAAGCCGTAGTTTTTTTCGAAACGCTAATTAGCAGCTTTCTGGGATTTCGGATACGTAAATACCGCTTTTCGAATTTATCCATACATTCTACGTTAATAATAAGAAGCTGCTATACGCCGATAGGTCGAATCTCGTTTTTTATAGCCGTAATTTTCATAATATTACTTAATTACCGCGTATTGTTTTTACTAGTTATTAACCACCTTACGGATACCGTATTATTTATTTACCTTGCGTTAAAGAATTCTGTCTTAAATAAAATAATTTAAAGCTTCGGTTTTAAAAGCCTTTTTTTTTTCCTTAAAGTATTTCGTAATTAATTAAAAAGATTTAATATCGTTAAAAATTTCATATACTTTTATGGTTCCTTAAATTAATTTTTAATAAAAGGTTTTTGTTTTTGATTAATCGTAATAAATGTCGTGATTATATTAATCAAAATAAGATTAAACCGAATAACGTTTAACTAAATATTAATAAAATTATCGACTTTTCTTTTTTATTAATCGTCCAGCGTATTAAAAGTTCCAGATAGCTTTTTTAATAATCCGTCGGCGGCTGTATTCTTTTTACCAAAAATATGCTTAATTTCGAAATCGAATATCTTTATTTATATAACTTAACGGGTAAAAAATACTTTAAGTAGGGAACTTATCGAATTATTAATTTAGGTTATTAATATTTCAACGTCGGTTTTTAACATAAATCGGACTCCATAAATATGGTTTCGGAATTTTCTTAAAATCTTAAAAATAACTCGATATTCCAGCTTATTAACGTTATAATTTAACTTAACGCCTTTTTAAGTATTACTTTCGAAACGCGCGGGATATTCGATTTTATTAATTATTTATCTGAAAGTGTTTTTAAAACCTTGCTTATTTACGTTTATTTTTATAATTATTTTTCCTGTTATAAAATTATAATCTAAAATAATTAAAATCGGGGTTATCGTAATTACTTTTTTAACGCTTTTTATCGCTTTATCTTAATTAGAACTTTAAACGAAAAGTAAATTTTTTAAAGTAATTTTATAAAAAGTTCGATTTTTATAGCAAAATACGTAACAAAAATCCAATAATAAACCATAATACCCAAAAAAGTTTTAACTTTCGAAACGTTTTTATAAAGCTAAATTTCCAGGATTTTTTTACCTTAGTTATATTTAAACGGCAATTATTTATTTTATAAAGAAATTCGATTATAATTTTGGTTTCCTGGCATTATTAAAACTTTTTCTATATTAATCGAAATATTAGTAAACTTATAATTAAGTAAAATTTTATTAATATTAACGATATACTTATGAACAAATCGCCGAATCTCTGGAAAAATCTTTTCGTTATCGTATTTTATTTTTAAGCCTTTAATTTTAACGTCGTCGACAAATAGGCGAGTTATATTAAATATTAAATCGTTTAAAATCCTTCCGACCATACGACAAAAGTAAGCTACAGAATTAATAAACCTTATAAGCATACTGGTATACTTAAATAATCCTAAAAATGTCGCAAAAATGGTTAAATTTCTGCTGGCCGGGGTTAATATAACCTGATCGTAACCAAAAAAAAAATCTATTAAAGTAATTAAAAAGCACATAACAAAATCCGCGGAAAGTTCGTCGTAATTTTCTGGCATAAAGGCGTCTCGCAAGGTAATAACGTTTAACTTTATTATAAAATTAATTAATCGTAATCCATTATTCTTTTTTTGTATAAAAAACCAAACGTTTTTATACGCGGTATAAAACTATTCGAATATTCCTTTTTGTATTCGTACTCGCAATGCCTCGATTAGTTTATTTTTAAAGTTAGCCGGCATAATTATACCCTTAATTTATTACGCCTTATAAGAAATTATTCGGATCTTATAATCTGGTACGATACTGGATTTAATCTTGCCACACTTTTGCCAATCCTAAACTAAAGTAACCTTTTTGTAAAACAACATCTTTTTAAAAAAAGCTTTTTCCGTACGGGTAAACTTATCGCCTAACTAATTAAGAATAACGTCGGCCCTTTTTTCTGTAAGTCGGGTTTTTCGCGGTATAATAATAAATCTAGGAAATAAAATAATTAACGGAATACCAAATTCGTCAGGTTTTTTTTCGGTTTAATTAATAACTTGCTAAACCTTCTTAAGCTTTTTAACCTTCCAATTTAAATCTTTAAAAGGTATTAATCCATTAGGTAATATATTATCGACAGGAATTACCTTTTTCCATTTCGGTTTATACATCGTATTAATTTGTACGGTACGCTCCTTGTTAACTTTTTTTCGCATCTTTTTTCATAAAATTCCGTATAAGGCGTATGTAAATTCTTTATCGTTAAACTATCCTAGCACCGTATCTCCAGGTTTTAGCTTATTTTTATGGCTTTTTAAATAGTTATCGGGTTTTAATTAATACAGATATTATTAATCGAAAAGATATACGGGTCCGTAACGTATTTATTTATCTTTTCGCTTATAAACCTACTTTCGCCAATAAAACGGCTTATAAGTTTACCGGCTTTTTTTTTCTAGCTTTTTTTTAACGCGGATATTATAAATAACCCTTTTAATTAAAACTAATAAGATAATAATCTTTATCGGATTAAATTCCAAGGTTCTTTTTATTATTTCCGGGTCTATATTAAATATCATTTTCGATTTAGCCATAAAATTAAATCCAAATATTAGCGGTTATGCCGCGAAATAATCGTTAATAATAAACATAAGGATAATAATTAATCGGCTAACTAACCAAATAAGTACCTCGATAATACTTTCGAATAAAATCCTTTTTTATAAATTAAAACTTATAAATAATATTCGTATTTATTACATTATTAATTTATATTACTTAACGTATAAGGCGATAATAACGTTCGATTTAGCTTTTATATCGATAATTCCATTAATTAAGTTTTCGCCGCCTTTATAACTTACCTTAACTGCAAATCTAAATAACGGGATAATATATTTAACCGGGTTATATTATTATATTAACAAAACCTTTACCTTTTGTTAAATTTCTAGCTTATATCCGATATCTATAATTAAAATCCTGGAAGTTTTTTTCGCTTTTAAAAATTCGGATCTTTTTATTTTAACCTCGGTCATCTTAATCGTTTTTTTACTTTTGTAACTAAATGTTTCCAAAGTTTTAGTAGCCATAAAATTCTTAAAAGCCTTACTAAAGTCTAGACAAACCTTTATTAATTCCGACCAGGTAATTTCGAACTTTTTTTTAAAGTTTTTACGGATCTTTTTCTTTTAAAACTTAACGATATATTTATCGATTAGGCCTTTATAATTAAGAATATTATCGGTCTGGATAGTACTATCTGCTTACGTAACAATCGGTATTTAGATCGTATTGTTCGTTTAAATTACGTTATCTGTTTAAACGATTAGCTCGATATCATAAAATAAGGGTTTATCGTATATCAAATTATTATTATCGGTTTTATTTCTTTTCGTTCCGTTATCAAATTTCTTTTCTCCTTCCTTAATGCGCTTAATTATCATAACGCTAGTAAGCACGGCAGGTTGATCAAAGTCGTCGACCTCCAGGGTACGGATTTCCTCTAAATGTCAGATACCTTTACTTTCGACAAGGTTATTTCATAACCAGTTACGTAAAGGTGCCTTTTTATAAAACGGCTTTCCGTCCTTTCCGATAAAATAAGTTATATTAATTTTAATTATACGGTTTTAATTAATAACAAAATTTTATTAAAACGGTTTTAAAATTTATATAAGCTTCGGAAAATTAATAAAAGTAATTAAGGTATTATCCGAATCAATTTTAGGCAACTCCTTATTTTTATAAATGTCGTTACGCCGATCAAAATATCGCATTTTCTCCCTAAAGTAACTAGGAAAGCCCGGTAAATTATGGATTTATTTTGAAACTTTTTTCCAAATCGAAATCTATTAATTAATAGCTTAATTTTTAAGAACCTAAGGAAACTGTATTATGCTTAACGTAATTCGATCGTTAAATGTTTTTAGGTAAATCGTATATCCGTTATCATTAAATAAAATTAATCTCGTATTTTTTATATTTCCAAATAAACGGTATTTATTTATATTATATTCAGGTTTTAAATAAAATTAATAAATACCATAATTAAAACCGTTATATCGTTTTTTTCGACTTAAGTAACTATTTCAATAACTTTTATAACTTCGATAGCTACCTCGGTTACGGTAAAAGCTTAATTAATTAAAATTATCCGGTTAAAAGCTTATTATATTAATTAAAGGGTTAGCACCATAGTTACGAACCTAAGGTGCCTTCTGTTTTAGCGAAACGTAATATTATAAATTCCAGGTAACTTTTTAATTACGCACTTTTTTTTAAAAGCTTTTAAGTTTTAAATTTGTCGAATTTAAATAATCTTTAAGTTTTATAATATATTTATAATTTTAAATACTTAATCAGTTTTATTTATTAATGTTTGTTATAATTAAAGGCTTTTTTATTATTATTGCTTAAGTTATTAAGTTAAATAAAGCCGGTCGTTATTTTTATAATCGATATTAAAACGGACGTTTCCTTATTATCGGTTACGGCCTTTATATTTAAATAGTTTAACCTTATTAAAAACCCAATTTTTGATTAATATCGACGTATTATTATAATTTATTATATATAAATTTTCGAATTTTATGAAAGAATTATTAAAAACTTTTTCGAAATAACCGGTAAATAATCCTTTTAGTAGGCTTTCCGTATATTCGTTTTTGTTAGCAATTTTTTTTAGCTTAAATTTTTCCAAAATGTTTTTTATTTTGGTAGCATATTTTAAATAATATTTATAAATTTAATTAAATTTATTACGTTAAGCTTATTTCGTTAAAATCCTTAATTAATCCTTAATAATCCGGATTTGCTTTAAGTTTTATAATTTAAAAGTTTTTAAAATAATTTTAATAACGTCATTTTATTTAATAAATCCTTTAATAACAGCTTTAATTCGGTTTTTTATAATATTGCTATCCGTTTAAAAAAACAATTTAATAATTATTTCAAACTTTATTAATTTATACTTTTTAAATAATTTATTAACCTCTTTAAATTAATTAATAATTTTAATTCCAAAAAAGCGAAAATCCCAAAAGGTAAATAAATCCGGGAAAACTATTAAGGACGAAAACCGGTTTATAAAATCCATTAAAAAGCCGTATTCTTATTAATCAATTTACTTAAAAAGTATAACGTTTAATATTGGTACCGCAAGTCCTATAAATAATTTTAAGAATTCGTAGGATTATGTAATCTTTTATTTTTATAAACTTTTAGTCGAGATTTTAGGAATTATTTAAAAGTTCGAATTCCGTATAAGTTTTAAGGATTTAATCGAATTATTTAAAAGTTTTTCCTTATTAACTTTATTTTCGTAAAAGTTTTTTATCGATCGGTATTAAATAATGTTATCTAAAACAGGATTTTGGTTTCTTTTTAAAATAAAGAACTTCGGTATAAGTAAAAGGCTTTATTATCGTTTAGCTTAAATAATAATTTTAAAAAGCTTTAACGGGCTTTTAATAAATCTGTTAAGACTTATTTTAAATTTATTAAATTTATTAATTTTAAGATTATTCGAGTTTTAAGGCGCCGGGTTAACGGGAATATATTTAGGCATAAGGTAAATAATTATCCATAATACTTATTTTAAATATATTTTCCTTTTTTTTGTAATAAAAAAATAAGTAACCTTTTTTTTACCATTTATTATAACGATTTTATGTTAATTAACGTATCGTCTTTAGCCTATATTAAATTAAACCTTTTTTAATTTATTTATTAATATTTTTATTATTAACTTAAATACTTTAATATTAAAGCTAATTAAAAGTAATAAATTTTAAATAATATCTTTTAATAATAACCAGATAAAATATTATTCGATTAATATTAACAAAATCCAAAATATGTTATTTATTATTTTTTTCTTAACTTTTATATTATGTTAAAAAATATTAATTCTTTTTCGTATTTTTTTTTCGTCCGTAATATTAATAATTTTATAAATTTAATTCTTTTCTTATTTAAATTCGTAACTTATTTTATATCGTTAATCTTATCGTCGGTTTTATTATCTAATTAATTAAAATCCGAATAATTACGTTACCAGCGACGTAATTATAACTTTAATAACCTTAATCCAAAATATTTTGTAATCTTAATTTTATTATATTAATATTTACATAATATAATTTATCTTTTAAATTACGTAATCGGTTTAAAATTTAAGTAATTAATTTATATTCCGAAACCGGTTACTTTCCGCGTTTATACTTTTTTATCGTTTTCCGAATAAAGCCGTATTTTAAAATAAGGCATCGTAATTTTAGCTTAACAGCTTTTTTATTAATCGTAAAAAAAAATTGCGGCGTTATTATAGGATTTTGTCCTTTTCTTGGTCGTCGAGTTCGCGCATCGTTATCAAGTTGTTATGTTTGTAGTCGTAACCGTAATCATAATCGAGGTCGCGTTTTGATTAGGACCTTATCCTTTCCGTCTGATAATCGGAAATTGCAAGTTGCCTCGGTAGCTAACTAGAGCTAGTCTTTTTGCATTGGCAGCTAAATAAATTAAAACGGGATGATTTGGTCCTGATTAATGCATATTTGATAAAAGTGTTACGATTAAGCCCGCGGTTTAAGAGATAATAAAGATAACGCAAACTGTATTATGTGGTGTTAAATTTATGTATAAAGCGATAATAAGTGTCTCCTTTTTCTAGGGTTACGCCCAGCGAAAAATGAACTTCTAGAAATATATGATTGGTAATGACTAATTGATCGGCAAAGCCATGTACCCGGCTCTGCACCCTGCACCATTTCAATATTAATAAATTTTATTTTATTAAGGCTTTAAGGTATTACAACTTTGTTAAATACTTATCTAAAGGCATAATAAAATAGTTTGGTAACTAGCGCAAGGTTTAAAAGAATAATATATGTAATTATAAGAGAGGTAAGGAAAATAGCGCCGTAATTAATATAGCTTATATCGAACGTTAACCTGATAGTATTTATATTATTATGTATATTTTAATCTTTTGTTAGGTTGCTATATTATACTAGGATGCGGTTATTATATTCCGCTTTATTAAACGGCGGTAGTTTTATCATAATAGTTATATAGTGTTAAGTATTATGGTAAGAGCATTTATAAATAGCAAATCTGGGGATATAATAAGCTTACCGGTAATATTTTTAGTTAATTAAAACGGCAAATAATAACTTAAGGTATAAAATATAATAAATGGATAAAGTTTGTATGCTAGATGGTATTTCGGGGGATTATTAGTAATTATATAATATTAGGTACCATAAAAAGAGGATTTATAGATGGTAAATTTCGGGATATAATAAGCTTACCGGTAATAATTCTGATTGATCAAAACGGTATATAAAAGCTTAAAATATAAGATGTAATAAACGGGTAAAGTATATATGCTAGATGACATCCGGGGGTGATTATTGGTATTAGAAAAAAATATAGAGCATTTTATGATATATAAACGAAGCCTATAAATAATCCACAGGTTATAAGAGAATCTGAAAGTAATATATATAATTAGGATTAATATTGAATTGGGACGGGGCTTATCAAAGCTAACGTATGTAGGACATCTTGACTGGTTGCTTGGGAGAAGGAATTGTCGGGCGTGCCTTGGTTCTCTAGAAGACTACATACAAGAGTTGCCAGGTCAGAACTTTATAGACCGTCGCCGACCCACTGGATGTCGCTCCATTAGAGCCCACCGGCGAAGTGAATGGAAGCAGCTAGAAACAGAGCTGCAGCAAACCTGTAGAGCTGCACCCATACTGCACCCTACACCACTTTAATATGTATACGAAATTTAAAATTATGTAATTATAAGTATGTAAGTAATTAAGTTTATATAAGTTGTTAAATATTAACCTAGGAATTAACGTTATCTTTTCTTATAACAAAGTAATAACGTATAAAAAAGAAATTAATAAACTTATATAAATTATACGAAACTTTTTCTTTACTACGAACTGCTTAAGGTAATTCAGAAAGTTTTTTTTATTTAAATGCATACCGAATATAATTATTATAATTACTTAATACATAACTAATATTACTTACTTTAATATAACCTATCTTTATTCCGCATATTTTTTTATATCCTCTTATATTATAATAAGTAAAATTAACCTACTTATATTATTTAATACTTGAAATATTTATTATAGAATATACCTTTATGCCGTTTATAATATCATAGGATATAAACGACCTTAATAATATATTAAAGGCTTTTTAAAAAAATTCTAACCATAATACACCTTAAATATACCCGGCGAACTGTGAACTTTTTATTAAGTATATTAGATTTGTTAATAATATTACCGAAGCATAATCTCAAGGATAAATAATAAGATCTTAAACTAATAAAAAACTAAAATTATTACTAAAACAACCTTCGATATAGCATAACTTACGGCTTTATTTTAATTAAAATAACTTCGTATTAATTAAATAATATTCGACCGCCCTAAAATTTAGGATGTATTTTATAAAAAGTACATATTATACGTAACTGATTCCAGATACTAAGTTTATATTATAAAGTTATATAAATATAAAGAAAAACTAGAAAATTATAAATACCCTACGTTTTAGTATTAAATCGACCGTATATTAATTAAGTAAATCCTACGATTAATAATAATCTTTAAATTCGAGAATGTCGCGAAAGGCTTATATTATAAATAAGATTTCTTATTTTCGTAAGGTTTAGTACTTACATAAACGCTAAATGCTAATATTACCGCTTAAGATATTTTAAAAAGTAACGCTTAATAAAACAAAGTTTACGTTATAACGGATTATGCGGGCCTTATAAGTTATTAAATTACAAATTTAACTAAAAACAATCGATTAATTACAGCTTTCGTAATTTAACAAAAAGGATATATAAATTAAGTATTTTATGAATAATACAAAAAAAAGTTTATAACTTTATAAACCGGATTAACTAACTAAAAGGTACATATTTTATAACGGTTTTATAAATGTTATAATTTACGGGGTTATACGAGTAACAAATATGTAAACTATATATAAAAACGTAACGAAAAATATTTATACGCGGTCTTAATATATAAGGTATTATTATATAACCCGAACAAAAATTTCCAGGGAAACTTAAACCCGAATATAACGTTTAAAACGAAGATAATTTTAGGTCCTACTAATATGGACAGGGTTATTAATGTATAAGTTATAATGGCGCTCGAAAAAAGGCATGAGTAAAGGCAGAAATCATAAAAAATACGCAAAAACGTTAACTAATAAGTTAGTTATATACAAAGTATATAAATTAATATAAACTTATGCAATATATTTAACTATATATAATACGATCTTACTAATACGTTAATTTATTTTAATACGAAAAACTTATATAACATTACCATAAACAAAACTTCCGAATTAAAGGACCTTAATTAAGACTGTACGGAATAATAAATTATATTAATATTAAAATTAAATCCTTATATAAATTATAACAAAATATAAGAATAATAAGAAAATAAATAATTATATTAACGGTTTATTTTCGTTTAACAAATCCTTATTTTGCTTATCCGATGACGCCGTAAAAATAACGGATAATTTTAATTAAAATTATTTACCGAATTATTTATAATTTATATTATAAAATTATAACCTTTTTCCGTTTATAAGATATTACGGTCCTCCGAAATCAGATTATCTTTAACGAACTTAATATTAAAAGTTACGCAGGTAATTACGTTAAGGTTATTTATAAGTTAATTTTCGTCTTTTATCGTATTTAACTAATTAAACCCACTTTCGTCGTTAGCAACAAGTACGGTATCGTTAAAATTAATAAACTTAATCTCCATAACTTTCCGGCTTACGGCCAAAATATCTTCGGATTTCTAACTATCCTTTTTAGCCCGAAATGGATATTTTTTAACAAGCTAAAAATTACGAAACAAAAAGTATAAACGTTCGAGAATTTCCGTACGGGAATTTCGAATAATATGGCGCCTATCTCGCAACAAAGCATAATACGTATGGAATTTGCGTTAAAAAAAATACGGTACTTAATTAAAAACGAATTTCGGAAAAACAAATATTAATGTTATATGTATTATTGTGAAAGGCTTGACCTGTGTGATCTGCAAAGAGTGGCCTAAAAGGGTTTTATTTTCTAACTAGAGAGGAAAGAAAAGAGAAGATCGAAAATGCAGTTTGTATGTGAAATTATATGGTGTTGCGCTAGCGTAGCTTATTCCTAGTAGCTTGGCACTGACGAAAGCTTGGTGCCACGATAGAGCTTAAACGTAGCCTTATTACATAACCCCTTTACTTATCCGAAAAGGGGTTAGTGTACTGATTACGCTGATTTTCGCCCAATCGGGTCTAGCGCCCCTGTTAGCTACCGATTGTAGCAATCCCTTTTTCTGATTAATTCAAAATTCGGCGGGTGCTGCCGATTCCGGATTAAGCTTAGCTTGGGCGGTTGATTATGGGCGTGTAATGCGTATATAAATATCTATGCCGGCTTTTTACTGCTGCAACGTTTCTTTCTTATAATAACTTTTTATATTGGTAAATTAATTCCTGATAATATAATATAACCGAGTTTTATGCGTTATTGTAAAGCGGCTTATAAGCTGATGGGTTATATGTTATAGATTATCCGTTAAGATGCTTTTTAAGAAAGGTAATAATTTTTTTAAAAAGTTAACCGTTAAACAAAAGGCCGCGGGAACTACTTAGACGCGTAATATTCGTACCGCCCTGGACGAATACCCGAAGCGTTACCGAAACGTCCCCTGCTTTATTTGCGTTTTTCGTTTTATAAAGAACCTTAATACCTTTTGTGTAAACCAGTGAGGTAAATATGCTACTTTTCTTTTGCTTCCCCCCTGCTTATAATCCCAAATCGGCGGGCTGTCCGTTGCTAGGTTTATACTTATTATAATTACTGATGCCCTAAAGTAAGTATTTATAGTTCCCCTTAAGTTATATAATAAGCGCCCTTTTAACGTTATTTCCGCGTAATTCGTGGATATATCTAAAGTTCGTAAGGCAGTTTTTTAATTTTGCGAAGTTATTTTTAATTACGATTATCGCGACCTTAGTAAGTTCCCGCTTTTTTCGCGCTTTTCCCGTGCGGCTTTATTGTTGTTAATATTTCGTTTTAGTTTTTATTCGTAATTAGAAAAATATTGGTGTAAAGGTTTTACGAGCTCGGGTTAAGTATTTTTATGTTATGCGTAACGAAGTAAGTTTACGCTGCTTTCCCGATTTTTACGCGTTATTTATAAGGCTTATTAAGCGTTCGGTTTTACCGTTCCCTCGACTTTTTCAGGAAAAGGACGAATTATTTATAAAAATAAAAAATCCCGTTATATAAATGTTTTCCTTCGGGAATTTTTTACGCCTTTTATGCGTTGCTTGTTAATTGTTCGTAAGCCAAGCTTATTTCCGTAAGTAAAAGTATCGTTATTACTTTTAAAGCCTTTGTAAACGCTACTTAAGCCATTAAGGAAAAGATTTTAATATTGTTAGATAAAAAATATAATTACGAAGATTAATATACGCCTTTAACGCGTAATTTCCCGTTTTATATGCGCAGTTTTTAAACTGCAAACCTTTAAGTAGATTGATAAATTTATGAATCTTTAAGAAATTTAAGTATTATAACCGGCGTGCTACCTATATTTTAACTTTTATGGTTCCCCATTTTTATCCGTACGTTATTAATAAATTACGTACGCGTAACTTATCCGTTAAAGATTTTTAGCTCCGGAGCAGCTTTATCGAACTTTAACGTTACTTAAGGGTTACTCGTAAGCTGCTTAAGGGCAAGCTTTTGGGCATTTCTTTTCCGCAAGGTACGTTATATTTGAGGTCCGTCGTTAGTTGCAGGATTACCGTACTCCTTTTCGAAGTCTTCCGCGGTTTTTATACCTTCGAACTTTTTAAACGGTTTTTAAGTAAGTTTCGCGTAACTCTTTTACTTAATTAGGACTTTCTTTCGAAAGCTTTTCTTAATCCTTTTAGTACGGATTTATAAAATATAATTTATTACGTATTTTGGTTCTCTTTTTTCCGTTAATATCAAGGGGGGCTGGGTATTTGCGTTAATTTGGGATAGCAAAAGGTCCGCGCTTACGTGCTTTAATAAATTTACGTAAAAGCGGTTATAGATTCTTTCGGGAATGTTAAGTTTTATTACGTATAAGTTTATTATTTTTGTTACTTGGTATTTCGCCTGGAGTTAACTTAGTTTTTTTGTGGGCCATACGGTAGCCACGTTTCTAAAGGATAATTATATTTTATTTTTTACCTCGTATTTTTCCGCGGGAAAACGTCGTTTATTCATTATTTCCTTTTACGTTTGTTAAGTAGCTGCTATAGCCGCTTAAGCGAATTCAGTCCTTTCCTGTAATTTTTATACGAAGTTTTCGGCTTTTATACGGGGATCTTTAGCAGGTATTAAGTTGCTTTTTATTAGCGGGACCGGGTCGGTATAGTACCCGTAAAGCAGAAAAAATGGGCTTAATTTTATTAAAGTCGTATCGCGGTTATTAATTGCAAATATCGTACTCGGAAGAAGTTTACTTTATTTTTATTATGCGTATATTACGAAAGTTCGCAAGTAAGCCAATATCTTTTGATTTGCTTTTTCCGTAGCGCCGTTAATCTCCGCATAGAACGCGGTCGATAGGTGCTGCTTTATTTTTATTAATTCGTAAAGCCTTTTCTAGAACCTTTTTACTTAATTACTTTCCTTATCGTTTGTAATAACCCGGGGAAAGTCATAAAACCTTTAATACGTTTATGCGAACACCTTTACGCAAATTTTTGTGTTTATCGTAAGTATTGCTTTTAAGGTAACTAACTTAAATAATTGGTTTGTTATAACTATTAAAAAACGTAGGTTATATTCGAAAGCGGTTAGTAAATCGGTTATAAAATCGATTAGTAATTCGCTATGGAACCGTTTAGGGATTAATAATAACTTTAATAATCCCTTTTTCTTATCTTTTTATATGTTTTTATAACCGTATACGTTATAGTTCCTGTAAAATTTTCTAACCATATGGTATATTCCGGGTTAGAAAAAGCTTTTTATAAGTACTGTTATCGTAATTTCTTTTCCCGGGTACCTTATTATATAAAAATCGTACGTATTTAAATTAAAACCGTTTCAAGCGGCTTTTAATCCGGGATTTATAAACGTTCGCGAAATTAGGGTAATCCTTTAGCGTTTAGTAAGTATTCCGCGATCGATATTAACAATTTTAGTTTTACGAGGAAGTTACGTTTGCTTTCGGTAATAGCGTTAATAATTCGGACGTAACTTTTATTATATTTTAACATTACGTTTTAAGCTTTTTAAAGGTTTTCGTAATGTTGGAATATTTATACTTTTTAAGGCAGTTTATTCCTTATCGTATCCGTATTGTTAACCGCCAGTAATTCGTTTACGCCGTTCCCGTTTTTCGTAAGTAACGCAGGGAGCTATTTATCCTTTAGCAGTTAGAACTTCTGACCTGCTTTTTTATTGTCCGTTTTTCCCGCGAGCATATTTTGTTCCTTGCGTGAAAACGCGTCGACCTTGGTGTTTAAGCGGCCCGCGCGGAATTCTAAATAAAAGTTAAATCGAGAAAGTTTTTCAGATTACCTTACTTGGCGTTCGTTAAGCTTTTTAATGGTTATAAAGTATTTCAGGTTTTTATGGTCGGTAATCACCTTAAACGGAACTTCTACGTTGTGCAGTTTTATATTTTAAGCCTTTAAACAGCTAATTATTGCCAAAAGTTTCTTATCGTGAATTTCGTAGTTGGACTTAACGGTATTTAATTTCTTCGAATAATAGGCGATAGGGCGTAATATTCCCTATTTATTAGCTTAGGATAAGCACCTTCCGTAGACGTATTTAAAGTAGTCCGCTTTTATTATTGTAGGTTTTTCGGGATCTTATTATGTAAGGACTGGCTTTAATATGAAGGCGTTCTTAAGTTGTTCGAACGCTTTTACTTTCTTTTTTTTTTTAACGAAATGGTATTTTTTTCCGGGTTAGAACAATTAAGGGGGTTATTAGCTTCGCATAACGGGCTATAAATTCGCGGTAAAAGTTAGCGAAGCCTGAAAAACTCCGTATCTCTTTTAGCGTTTTGAAAGCCTTTTATTCCTTAATCGCGTGCAGTTTTTCTGGATTTATTCGTATTTTCCGTCCTGCTTTTATAATGAACCTTAGGTATTTTGTCGTTTTGACGGCGAATTCGTACTTGGATATTGTAACGAACCTGTCATACATCCACCTGGAAGTATGAGCAGTATCCGAAATGGGGTCTTGATTTGCAGGTAACAATAGGGCGAGGAATGATTTATTAGGGGTTTTGTTCGTTAAAGAGATTTAAAGACTCTTCCTTTAATTAGAGAACGGTGCAGTTGCCTTTAGTTAAAAGCTTAGATTGATAGCTAAAGAGCGAAACTAAGTAAGTGTTATTTACATAGGAAACCGGTTCGTTATATATTTAATTGTTTTTTAATAAGTATGTCATGGATTTATGTAATCTATGTGATTTAGTCCCAGATTACCTAAATCACTTAAATTACTTAAGGGCCAAGCCCCTTAGCTAACCTTTAACCGTAACGTATTTCCGCGTTAAGCTTTAAAGGTAAGACCTTGGGATGAGAATATTATTTTCGTAATACTATTTCCCCTTTTTAAGGATTTTTGTTCTAAAGATAAAAACAGTAAGTCGTTTTTTTTTCCGAACCTACTTCTGGACTTGGTTAATTTTTATCATGTTAAGCCGCATTAAGAAACAGAAAAAAAAGCCTTATTTAAATTAACGCGATTTTCGGGATAATCGTGCTAACTTAATTAAAAAATTTGGTATTAAAACTTTTCCGTATTTTTATTATGTTTAACTTGGTAAGGCCGAATATTTTTACGCCTTAAAGTACTTAAGTTATAACAACTGCATTCGTCGTTAACGTTTTTCCTGCAACGTTTTAATTATAAACTCCCTAAGAAAAATAAACAAGATATAAAAACGTTTTTAAAAGAAGCAACGGGAGGTTAAGGATAATTTTTTGGCGTACCAAGAAGTAACGGAAAAAAAACTAAACGAATTAAGGCGTTACCAAAATGAAAAATCGAAAAAGTTTAGTAAAAGATTAAAACGTTTACGTCTTTAATAAGATTTCCTTAAAAAACGGGCATTAAAAATATTAAAGGAAGGTTTAAAGTTAAATTAATTAAAAAAACGAGAAAGAATAAAAAAAAAGGCGATAGGTAGAAGTAAAGCAGGCATAGCTTGCTTCCGAAATAAATGCCATAATAAAAGCGTTTATTTTTTTCGATTGGAACGCCGTAAGGTTAGATTTAAGTAAAAAACCCTTATCGCCTGCGACTTTAGCTACGCTGAAGACGGTCGGTTAGGATTCTGCCGGTAAAACGTCTTAACCAGGTTTATCGTATTCGTTAAGTGGTTAAATGGTTTTTAAGTATTTTCTTCGTATAAGTATCCTTTCCATTTAATTAAATACTAAATTTTGTTTTTAATTATTCTGGAATCCAGTATTTTTTCGACTTCGTATTTATTATTATCTTTTTCGATCTTTAAACTTATCTCCAGCGGGGCGTTTTTAGGTATTGGTTTAAGCAAGGAAATATGGAAAATAAGATATATTTTTATTATCTTGGGTAGTAACAGTCGGTAATTGGTTTTGGAAATAACTTTATTAATCTTAAACGGGCTAAACTTTTTAAAATTAAGCTTGTCGCTAGGCCTTTTGGTCTTAATTTGTAAGATGTTCGACGTTACGTTTTGTTTTTGACGTAATAAGTAGACCTTATTTCCCTTCGTTAGAATTGGTCCCTTAATTCTTTTCTTGTTATAATACTAGGCCATTTTTTGCTAGAAAAAACGTAATTCGGTTTGTAAGCGGGATTATATTATCTTGATTTTAGTTATCATTATTTTTGTTCGGGGAGTTATGATAATAAATGCAGGAGTCTTATGCGTCGATTGCTTTGGTCGTTAGGTTATTATCTCGTATCCGTATATAGCTGTATAGGGGGATATACCTATATCTTCGTTAGTAAACGTATTATAAGTTATTTGTGCCATTGGTAAAAACTTTACTTAATTATCTTGTTGGTAATTAACGTAGCTTCGAAAATATTGTTCCAAGGTTTGATTTAATCGTTCCGTCTAACCATTTATTTGGGGGTGATAAGCTGTTAAGAACTTAAATTTAGCATTTATTTGTTTAAAAAAACTAATGCCAAATTTGGATATAAAAAACTTATTTCGATTAAAAATAATCTTTTTTGGTATTCCGTATTTGTTAAGGTAGTATCGGATAAATACATAAGCTAATTATTTTGCCATCGCGGTTTTTTTAAAAGGTAGGAAATATCCATATTTAATAAGTTTGTTAACGATTACCTAGATTCCGTCGTATTTGATTTTAATAATTAGGTCTTTAAATGGAGAAAGGCTGGTGATAAAATCCCAAGTTATGGTGTTCCATACCTTATTAGGAATGTCGGTAGGTTATAACAGCCTATAAGGCTTATGGCGTGTTATTTTGGCTTTATTATAAATATTGCAATTCTTAATAACTTTCTTAATTATTCGGCGCAGTTTTGGGAAGTCGTATTTCTTTTATAACCGTCGGATGGTCTTAAAAATTCCTTAATATTTATGTAGTAAGTTTTCGTAAAATTTGTTCATAAATTATTCCTATTAATTCCTAAGAATATAAATTTTGCTATGGTATAATAACTGGCTTTTTGGTTATCCTTTTAATTATTAAATCTTTTTCTTTTCATTTATATCGTAAGAACTTCGAAATTTTGTTAAAAGTTTTAGGGTTAGTTTCTTTAGGATTTCGCATAATTATATAGTACTATCCTTATTATACTGTAACATTTATATGCTTCGTTTAGGAACCTTCGGATTATAATCGCCTTTACGATTAAAAATATCCGCCTAGATATTTTCCTTCCCCTTAATATGATATATTTTAAAGTTAAACCTTAATAAGAAAATCATCCAAATTTTATGTCGTTTATTTAGTTTTTAAGCTTTCATGAATCGAATAAAGTTCTTATAATCGGAATAAATATTAAAGGGTTTTTTGGTTCCGTTAAAGAAAAGCTTTTATTCCTTAAAAGCGTTAATAATTACTAACAATTTTTTGTTATAAATCGGGTATTTCAGTTTTACGTTTTTAAACGCTTTCGAATAATAAGCTATTAGGTACCATTTATCGTTATCCTCCAGTTATTCTAAAACGGCACCTAATACGTAATCCGAGATGTCTATCTTTAGGCGCTTTTTTTTGTCTGCGTTGGGTAATCTTATTATAAGTTTACTGGTAATTACGTCCTTTAAGATTTAAAATGCCTTTTTTGTATCCTTTGGAAGTTTAAATTTTTTATTAACGTACTTTTTGGTAATAAGTTTCGTTAATGGTTTAATTATATTTCCGTATCCCTTAATTAGGCCTTATACGTATCCCGTAAATCCTAAAATTTATCAGATATCGGTAATAATCGCTTTATTAAGGATGGGCCAATCCTTAACTGCTTTTATCTTAAAGCGCTAAATCTAAATTTGGCCAGGGGTAAATATATATCCCAGAAAATCTAACTTTTATATATACCATACGCTTTTAGCTAAGTTAACTCGGATATTCGCTTTATCTAAAGTTTGGAATATTTAAGCTATATATTATTTGTACTTCTTTAAAGTCTCGGAATAAATGAGAATGTCGTCGAGGTAGACGAATACGAAATTATCCAGAAATTTTCGTAAAATGGTTATGATTAAACGTTGGAAACTGGCAGGGGCATTGGTAAATCCCATAGGCATTACTCGGTACTCGTAAAGTTCGTATATTATCTTAAATACCATTTTCCATTCTTTTCCTTAAGCCATTTTAATACGATAGTAACCGTTTCGAAAATCAAATACAGTAAACCATTTAACCTTATTAACGTTTTCTTTTAATATATTTATAAAGGTTAAGGGGTATTTATTCTTAATTATGATACCGTTTAATTATTTATAATCGATAACTTTTTTAAAAACTAGGTTTCCGTCTTTATTAATTTTTTACTTTTTATTTTTGGTTTTTAGTATTATAAGGACGGGATATCTAGTAAGAAAATTAAAAGGTTGGATATATTCTTTTTTTAGATTAAGTTAAATAATTTTCCATAATGCTTTTAACTTTTTAAGGTTTATATGGTAAATTTTGTAAAGTTTAGGATAATATTCTTTTTTAATAGGTATTCGGTAATCCCATTAACCGTATAATAATAACTCGTAATCTTTTTTATCCTTAAAAAATTTCTTAAATTCTCGATATTTAGGTGGTATTATTTTGGCTTAATCTGGTACTTATATTTTTTTAATGACATAACAAATTTCCTGTTCGTTTTTTTTAGGTGGTTTTTTGTTGCTTTTTTAGGAAAATATTTGGTATTTCCAGTTAATATATAAATTACTGGTCTTAAGCCATATCATTCCCAAAATAATGTCGTATCCGGAAATGTCGGCAATATCTAACGAAATTCGTTCTTAATATCCTTAGATCCAAACGGGAAATTTTTTTGTTTTTCGTAAAACTCGTCCGTTTTCGTATTTAAATAGGCTTCCGTCCATTATACGTAATTTGTAAAACTTTAGCTTATATCTTTAAGGAACTTAATATTTTTCTGCCGTTACGGGAAAAATAAAGTTGCCTTCGGTTTTTAAGTCGATTATAGCTTTAAATATGCTATTTTTATATTAAAATGGAATTTTAATTTAATTACGTAATCCCTTTACCGCTTTGCATAAAGTTTTATAAATTAGGGTTTTTCGATACCTTACTTTCGAAGGCTTTTAGCGTTTTTTAACTTATGGTAATATTTAACTTGAAAAAGTTTCCATTTGCGTACCTTTCGAATAACGTATTTAATATATTGATCGTTTTTGCATTTAAATTATGTTTTCTTGCTATATTTATATTCGGAAATAACTGTTTTTTTCGGACTCGATCCTTAATTTTGCATCTTTTAAATTATCGGGTTAAAAGTATAAACTTCCGAAAAAAATATTTCCATATTTAGGAGTTCGTATTAGATATAAAGTATTGGGGAATAACATAAACATCTTTATAATATAGCTTTTTAGCTTTATTTTAATTCGGGATATAAGTAACAAAACTTAGGGTATTTTGGTTATCGGGAAACTTTTATATATCTGTATTTATTATTTGGTTCGGTAAGTATTCTTTTGTTTTATTTAGGCCAAAAATCGTTATCTTTTTTAGGTTTAAAATGTACGAGATAGTCGTCGATGTAACAAGCGGTAAAGTATAACAACTTATGTTAATTTTTTCGGGATCTGGTATATACCGTACATTCGGAAAGCTTATAAAGCTTTAAGGATAATTATCCGTAATTATTAACATCGGGTTAAAATTAATCATTTTTATCGTACATTTTATATTAAGATGTATTAAAATGGTAGGAATATCTTAACCTTATGGTTATCCTGGAGGCTGTTTATCCGGGGTGATATTTATAAGCTTTAGCTTTAAAATCCTAATAAATAAGATAATTTTCGTACTTTAAGATGTCGTTCTGGATTTGAATGGTAATGGTAATAGTAAATTCTGGCTGGAAGAAAATCGAACCAATTTTATTCTTTTCCTTTTTTGCCTTATTATTAGTTTTTTGTTTAGCCGTTTTGGCTTTTTTTTGGGGTTAAAAAATCCCTTCCTTTTTGGAGTTCCTTTTAGCGAGAAAGCGATATTTGCTTTTAAAATATCCTTTCTTGCTATAATTAAAATATTCGATATTAAACTTATTTTTTAGGGCTTTTTCGAAGTAATGCTTATTTCCTTTTAAGGCTTGCCCTTATTTTTCTTGGTTCAGCTGTTAAAGTTTTTATCGTCGTTTCGTTTATTAGTTTTTTTCTTTTTAAAGTACCGATTAAAGGTGCGTCGATTAGCGATAATTGCCTTGTCGATATATTCCTTAAAGGATTTTATTTTGGGTATTATGTATATTTCGTTTTTAACTTGCGGTTTTAAGCCGTCGTAAAAGGGGTAAAATAATGCGCTTTTTGGTAGATTAGAAATTGCGGCCAGGTAGTTAAATTCCGTTATATATTTTGCGGTTAACTTGGTTTGGTAAAAAAGGTATAATTATTTTACCGTATATTACTTTTTATTTAAATCTTTAAATATAGTTCGTATTCGGTTTTCGAAGTATCGGTAATTATTAAAGATGTAATTAATAATATCTGAAGATTCCTTAAGGTAATTTTTTAAGTAATCCTTTATGATGGGTTCGAATTATAGGAAAATTCGTTTAATAAGTAATTAAAAAATGGTTATTACCTTTTAATAGTTCTTTATTAAAAAGTTTTAATAAAACTTAAGGTAAGTTTTAGCTTAAATAAGGAATCTTTTTATATTTATAATTCCGTTATAAGGTTTCGGGGTAATTAGTTTATAGCCCTTAATTTCCGGCATTCCGTAATAATTAAGGGGTAAAATAATGGTTTCGCGGTACCGATTAGGGCCGAATAATAAGGGTGCTAAGGTTTTCTTTTTTATTCTTCGGGTAGGTTAAGCTATACTTTTTTTAGGAAATTAAGGTTTCTTTTTTTTGTCTCTTTTTAAGGCTTGGATTTTGCGTAACAGAATTTCCAAATTTGTTTTTAAGAAAAAGCTTTTTTTCTTTTTCTTTCGGGCCTTAAGCTTCCTGGACTATTAGCTTTTCCTTTTCCTCCGAATTTCCCTAAACCTTAATAATATCCTTTAGAGCCGGGGTTAATTATTAGGTTTAAAAAAAAAGGTTTTCCTTTACCTTAAGTTGTAAGGGGCATAATGTTATTTATTAATTAAAAAACTTTTTCGATAAGGGATAAATTATTTAATCTAGTTATTAATCCTTTATTAATTCGTAACGGGAATTAGGTATATTATTTATCTTTTAAACGTCGTTTTGTAATATCGTTTTTATTAAGTTTTAAAAAGCTTATATTTAATTAGGCTTGAAATTATCCGTCGGCTATTAATTAAGAAGCTATTAAAATGTAACGAACTTGTTATATATCTACCTGGAAGTATAAGTAATATCCGAAATAAAATCTTGATTTGTAGGTAACAATAAGGCGAAAAATAATTTATTAAAAGTTTTATTCGTTAAAAAGATTTAAAAATTCTTCCCTTAATTAAAGAACGATATAATTACTTTTAGTTAAAAGCTTAAATTGATAACTAAAAAGCGAAACTAAATAGGTGCTATTTACATAAAAAGCCGGTTCGTTATATATCCAATTATCTTTTAATAAATATATCGTGGATCTATGTAATCTATATAATCTAATCCCAGATCACTTAAATCACCTAGATCACTTAAGGGCCAAGCCCCTTGGCCGACCTTTAGCCGTAACGCACTCCCGCGCTAGGCCTTAAAGGTAAGACCTTGGGATGAGAACACTGTTCTCGTAACAGATATATCGAAGTTAAGACTCGCCTTTTTTAAACGGCTTAAAACCTTTTTCATTTTTATATATGGTTTTTTTTGGATCCCGAGAAGAAAATAAGAATATCGTTTATATAAGCGGAGCAAAAAATATCTAGGTATTTTTTTAGCATTTCGTTTACGTAACGCTGGAACGTTATAAAAGTACCGCATAACCCGAATAGTGTTATTAATTATTCGAATAACCTAAAGCGCGTTCGGAAGGTGGTTTTTTATTTGGGTTTTTTTTTTTTTTTTTGATTCTGATTTTGTGGAACGCTATTCGTACGTTTACTTTTGTAAACTACTTTGCTCGGGATAATATTTTTAAGGTTTTCGCGATTAGGGGTAAAGGGTACCGATTTTTTTTTTTTTTTTGGTTATCGTATTTAGCGCCCGATAGTTGTAACAGAAACGCAGTCTTTTTTTGGATTTTTTTACGAATAAAACCGGGGCTTTTATTAAGGAACTGCTAGCACGAATATACCCCTTATTAAGGAGTTTTATCAGGGTTTTCCTTAATATTAACAGTTCGTTATGAGATATGCCATATAGGGGTTCCTATGGTGCAAGCATTTTTTGCTCGGTTTCGTCGCGGCGTAGTTGGATCTTATGATCGATTCCCTGACGATGGGGCGGTAAGGCGTTCCTTAATTCTTTATTAAAAAGCTTCCGGAACGCTTTTAACTTAAGCGGGAGCTTCTTATTTATTAGGGTTTCCTTTTTGGGCGTTAGGGCTTTATTAATATCGGTTAAAGTAACCGAAAATAGCTGAATTTTTAATCGAGTTTTTTTTATTCTTTTTATCCGCCGCAGTTCCGCCCCGAACGCGGCTGCTAAAATTATCCGCACCTTGCGAGTTGCTGTTACGCGATTTTTTAACTTTTCGTACCCTTTTTTATAAACTTTTATGCCGCTTACGCCCTTTATCGTTAAAAGGTGCTTTTTTGCGTAATAAGTAATTTTGTAACGTTTTATCAAAAGTTTCCTTAATATTAAAAGGTAATTTAAGTTATTAATAATATAAACAAAGGTTTTAGCTTTGAACCTATCGACGTTTATTTTTATATACGTTATCTTCTTAATCTTTTTTCGATAAGGTTCGCTTTTTTCCTAAGTCTTTTTTAATTCTCGTATTTTAATTAAGATATATAACAACTTTAAGCGTTTTGCGAGCTTTTTACTTATTGTAGCAAAGTATTTATATCCTTAATTAATAAGCGTTTTTATAAATTTTTCTTAATTAATATAAATATCGATAGTAAATGATAAGCCGTTTATATTTTGCTTCGCAATATTTATCTCCGCTTGGGTCGTATTTTACCTCCGAGCGCGCCGATGTTCGGGAGTTACTTTTTTCCCTTTCCGTCTTCCGACTTCGGTTTTTCGAAATCGGGAGTTTTTAGGAAGCTAATTCCGTTTTACGATTTTTTCGCGGGCAGGTAAGGGCAGTGATTTGCCCTATAGTTGGAACGATTGTATCGCAGGTATAAGCCTTTCGCCTTACGGGCGTCCCTTTTTTTAAAAAAAAAAACCTAACGCGCGTGCTGTTTAGGCGCGGAAGACGAAGCCCGCGTTTTTCGACCCTGTCGGCCTATAGCTAAGATTTCCGATATGTTTATATCGCCGTTTGGGTTAGTTAGGGGTCTTTTATCGTCGCCGGGAGCGGCTATAAAGTTATTAATCCCCTTATATCGCCTTATCCCTTTAAGGTGCCCGGCGATTTCTATAACCTTGTTTACTTAGGCGTTATAGTTATCGGGTAAGTCCATTAGGATTAATACTTAAGTAAGCTTTTTATTTAGGGCTCCTTTTAAGAACGTAAGCTTTATATCTATAGGTTACGTTATACCTTTTACGTTAGTTAATATCCTTTTAAATATTAGGTAAAAGGATAAGAACTTTACGTTATTAATTTGCTTTAAGCTTTTAAGTCGTTCGACGGCTTTTTTTTTCCGGTATCGGTCATTATATTGATCGTATAACGTTTAAAGAAAGTTTATAAGGTTATAATTGCCGTTTAAACCCTTAATGGTGTAATATGTAATAACCATGCGTTATATATTACCTTCTAGCTTTTCGTATATGGCGTAAAATTACCTCCGAGCCCTTTTTACGAAGATAATATCCGTTTTTAATTTATAACTTATAAAGGTATACCACCTGGGGAACTTCTTTTTGGTCCCGTCGAACTTTTCCGGTTATGGTAGCGGCTTTCGCTTGGTTTCAAGTATCGATTCGGCCGCTTAAGTTGCTTTGGAGGTGAAGGTCGGCTAAGCTTATAATTGCTCCGTCGATAGGGTAGGAATCTTTTCTGCGGAAACCTTTTTCCGAATTTATAGCTAGTTAAGGATCTTTTATTAGGCGATAAATTCGTTCCTAAGTTACTTAGTTGCGTTCGTTAAGTTTTTATTAACAATATGCTGCCTTTTTACGTATTCTTTAATTAAGAACGCTTTTTTCCTGCTTTTCTCGAACTGGGAGCTTATACGTTGCTTTAGGGCTGCTAAAAAGGAAGTTAGGGTTTTTATTATCGCGTTTAGTATCGCCTGCACCTCCAGGCCTCTGGGGACCCCTTGCTGGGCCCCGTAAGAAACGTTCGAGGATCCTTTCATTTAATCCTAAACGTTTCCTGTTTTGTTAATTATAAGTTAGAAAATATATAAAAGGCTTAACCTGTACGATTTGCAAAGAGTGGCCTAAAAAGGTTTTATTTTTTAACTAAAGAGGAAAAAAAAGAGAAGATCGAAAATGCAGTTTGTATGTAAAATTATATGGCGTTACGTTAGTACAGCGTACTCCTAGCGGCTTGGCACCGACGAAAGCTTGGTACCACGATGGGGCTTAAACGCAGCCCCATTACAATTATTTCTCGATCGGCGGAGTTCGCCAACAAGCTACAGGTTATAATATTCGCCCTTTCGATGAAATACTTTCCATCTTTTTTTTTTAATTTTTATAAAAACTAAACTTAATGCTAAAATCAAATCTTAAGTACGCGATTTAATACTGTAAAACGTAATATCTAATTAAAGTAAAACTTCTTTTTACCGTAATTACTTTAACCGGCCCCATAAAAAAGGACGCATAATATCGGTATTAACTATTTAATATAACCAACATCGTTATAACATATAATATATAAAAAGTATAAATAAACCTAAGTTTTCTTTTTTTTTTTAAAAAAAAAAAAAAATAAAAAGCGGTAATAATTTCGGAATTTTTTATCGATAAAAATTATATCGTTTAATGGTTAGTTATTATTAACGGTCGGGTTAAAAAAATCGATACCTTATGGAATGTTATCCGTATTAAAAATATGGCCGGCCTTATAATTAACCGATAAAAGGATTTCCTTTAAAACGTTTTAATTAAAATTACGTTATTTAAAAAATCATATACGTAATTTATATTCCCGAAATATAAAATAAAATATTTACGAATTATCCGTTAAGTTATTCATGTTACTAAATAACGTATTATTAACAAATAACGACAGAAAATCTTTGTTAAATAAACCCTTATAATATTTCCCTTATTTACCTAACGTAACTAAAATATTCCAAAACTATATTATGCGTAATAATCTCGAAATTAATAACGGTTAACCGAAAATATATGTATTTAATAAATTCGGTAAACTGAGTTTTAGAAAAAAGATCTTCGATCGATTTATTCTTCAGAATTCCGCATACGCTAGATATTTTTTTTTACGAATAATCCGTATCGATCGCGCAACTTTTACAAAATAACGTAAATATACGAATATTATGCATATAAAAAATAAACAATTCGAATAAGTAAAACTTCAGCGATTTTTAATATAATTACGTTATCTTATTTAAAAATTAACGATCCGCTTTTAATGTTACTTACGTTATATACGTGCTTTCGATATTATCAGGTTAATAAATACGTATAAATATATACAAAAAGTTTATTTATATATAAAATAAGGTAAAAACGGAAAAAAGCTACCGTTTTTTATCATATAAGTTAATTATTTCGGCTTAATTAGCCTGTATTTTCCGGATATAACTGGTTATTTTTTTAATCCTTATAAATAAAATAAAAACGATTCGAAAACCGATAAGATTGTTCTTTTTTAAAATCGTATACTTCTTAAAAGGTTTTTCGATAAATGCCATAAGTACCGTCGATAATACCTTCGTTTCGGTTAATTATATCTAATAAAATTAAACGGCATTTATTATACGGTAAACGCTTTAATTAAGAAAAATTTAAAAACTTTTATTTATTTCGCTTATAAAACGTATTAATAAAAATAAAAAACCAAATTCCGGATAATATTAATTACGAATTAATAGGAAATATTTGGTAATATTAAATATTATTATAACGTTTCGTAAACCTATCATAGTTTATAATATTAATTAAGACGAAACATAAATTATTTTAATTCTTTTTTAAGGATACGGCTATAAAAACGGGCAAAGGCGGTAATAAGGTTCCGTATAACGGAACCGTATCGAAACGTTATATTACGCACATAATTTTAAATATTAAAATTATCGTATTAAAATATAATATTATCTTATTATACTTAATTATAAAACTTAGTTTATTTTAATTAAAGTAGTTTTATTATAAAGGAAATAACGTAAATACTTTTATTAGTTTTAATAACCGGATAAGGTTTTTGTTTAAAGTAAAATAACTTTCGTAAATATTTAACCCCTTTAATATATCGATTTTATCTTATAATAAGCTTAAGGTTAATAATAACCTACTTAATAAATAAGGTAAATAATTACCGTTAATTTTAAAAACGATTTTAATTATAATAATTAAAACTATAAAAAAAGGATATATAAAAGCGTCCGGATCGTTATTATTATAAAACCGTTTCGCCTTTTGCTTTACGTTATACGATTATTATTTTTTCCTTAAGTATATAATTACTTAATTTAAAAACTTAAATTAATTAAGAATTAAAGTATTTATAAATTGTTCACTTTTATTTAAGGTAATATGGATTATTTTAATATTAAGTAAAAAGCTTTCTAATAAGAGGCGGAATTTAGGCCCTTTTGTAAAAATTATAAATTCTCCGTATAACGTATTACGGTATTTATTAATAATAAAATTCTAATTAATTAAAAAATAAACTTTTATTAACTTTCGTAAATTAATAACTTATTATATATTCGTTTTTCTTTTAATATATTAATTAATCGGTTAATCCGGGTAATTAAATTATAATTTCGGTTATTATTATTATAAAAAATCTAATTACGGATAAACCTTTCGAATCTTATATTTATCCGTTATTATTACCAAAATATTAACGTACGTTTACGTATATTTTATTTTGCTAGGTTCGCGTAATAAAATTAAGAAAATTCGGTTTCGTCGTATTTTAAAAAAGGGCGAAAATAACGCAGCGTATTCGGGGTGTAACTGATAATATATTAATATCTAGGAACAATAAACGGTTTTTAATTAAAATTAAAATGGTATTAATAATAAGCTATAATTAAAAGAATCGTATAAATATATATATTTATAAGAAACGTTTTGTTATTAAGTTATTATAGATTTCCGTTTTTTTTAATAATGAAATTTATAAAACGAACCCCTTTTTCGCATAACTACAACTTAGGCTTCTGTAACGAACCTGTCATACATCCACCTGGAAGTATAAGCAGTATCCGAAATGGGGTCTTGATTTTCAGGTAATAATAGGGCGAGGAGTGATTTATTAGGGGTTTGTTCGTTAAAGAGATTTAAAGATTTTTCCCTTAATTAGAGAACGGTGCAGTTGCTTTTAGTTAAGAGCTTAGATTGATAGTTAAGGAGCGAAACTAAGTAGTTGCTATTTACATAGGGAACCGGTTCGTTATATATCCAGTTGTCTTTTAATAAGTGTGTCGTGGATTTATGTGATTTATGTGATTTACGTAATTTAGTCCAGATTATTTAGATTACCTAGATTAATTAGATTATTATTTTAGGAAGTTAAGTTTCCTAACCGAAGATTAGCCGTGGTAGCTTTACGTTAATTTTTAAAGGTAAGTTTTAATAGGAACCTTTGTTCCTATAATATTATTTCCCTTTTTTAAGGATCTTTGTTTTAAAGATAAGAACCGTAGGTGGCCATTTTTATTTGCTGGAAAGAGTTTTAGGGATTTTAAGTTAACTTTATTATAACAGGCCGTATTTAAAAAAGAAAACTTCGTTTGTTTTAACGCGAAGTACGCGATAACCGTACGGATTTTATTGAAAAATTTGGCTCCAAGGTTGTTTTTTGTTCGAATTACATTCGTTTCGGAAAGCCTGATTGTTTTTTTGTATTTAATACTTTTAGTTGCGGTTGTTGTACTCGTCGCCAGCGTTCGGCCTGCGACGTACTGGATATGAATTCCTTAGTAAAGATCGGGGAAAAGTGCGAACGTTTGCAAAAAGAATAGCGCGAAACGGAGGACGAATTTTTAACGTACCAGGAGGCGATAGAGAAGGAGCGTTATAAACAAAACGAAAAATCGTTAAAGCTTATTAGAAGGTTAAAACGGTTGCGTTTTTAACAAAAGGTTTTGAAAAAGAAAGCCGTAGCTATTTTAAAAGAAGGGTACGAATTGGATTAACTAAAGGAATAAGAAAGATTGGAAAAAAAGTAACGTCGTATAAAGGCCGAATAAACGTAATTTATTTTCGAGATAAATGTTATTACGGAGGCGTTTATTTCTTTCGATTGGAACGCCGCAAGGTTGGATTTAAGCGGGGGATTATTGTCGCCTGCGACCTTGGTTGCGTTGGAGACGGTCGGTTAGGATTCTGCCGGTAAAACGTTTTAATTAAGTTTATCGCGTTCGTTAAATGGTTAAGTGGTTTTTAAGTATTCTTTTCGTATAAGTATTTTTCTTATTTGATTAGATATTAAATTTTATTTTTGATTATTTTGGAATTTAATATCTTTTCGATTTCATATTTGTTATCGTTTTTTTCGATTTTTAGGGTTGTTTTTAACGGGATATTTTTGGATGCTGGTTTAAGTAAGGAAATGTGAAAAATAAGGTATATCTTTATTATTTTGGGTAATAATAGTTGGTAGTTGGTTTTGGAAATGATTTTATTAATTTTAAACGGATTAAGTTTTTTGAAATTAAGTTTGTCGTTGGGCTTTTTAGTCTTAATTTGTAAGATGTTCGACGTTGCGTTTTGTTTTTGACGTAATAAATAGACCTTATGTAAGATAAGGGATAGCTGTGAGCTAGAGTGAGGTGATCGCCAACCAGTCGCAGAGTGAATTCCAAGAAGTGAGTGTATTAGGTTACTTCCATCTGGCGTGCTCCATTAGTTGCCAGATGGTTATTTATGCTAGTGGGTGGGTCGGCGACTAGTCGGTTACTAATCGCAGACCCCTAGGAGCTGTATCCTCACAATTACTCCCCCCTCTTAAGCTATTAATCCCTAACAGCATTATTATTAAGGCACCTTAATCGTAAGCTAGGTTGCGTAAGCTGGCCGATAACTCTCCGTAGGTTCGCGCGTAAGTTGTGTTATAATAATGGTTGCCGTAATTATTAACGCGTACCTTATTAAGGTAATTGATTATATTCCGCCTAGTTTTTAATTTTGGTCCTTTTTTCGGCCCTACCTTATTTTACCTTCCACTCCTTTTTATTATATCCGTGTCTCCGTTTTTTTTTACGTATATATTCCGCTTGGTTTTCTTTTTGCCTTCACTTTGTATTATCTTTTTTATTTATATTACGTATATCTTCCGTTCCGTTTTCGTTCGCCTTTCGTTTTGTCTATAAGGGAATTATGGTTTGGTTTTTATGGTTTAATTTTATGTATTTAATAATATTTAGTCGGTCTATTTCCAACCGGTATACGACGGGTAACTGCTCGCCAAAAGCCTAAAAGCAGCCATATAATTAATGTTTAATTTATGTTCGAATTATCTTTTAATTACTGTACGGCCGGTTTCCGACCGGGCTGTTATCGCTTTACGGTTTTTGGGTTATCCCATTTCTTATATACGTATCTAACCTTTTTTTCGTAACGTTATAATATCTTAAGCGCGTACTTGAAGTATTCTCGGGGTTCCTACGTATTATATTCGGCGGGCCAGCTTTTTTATTTAATAAGGTATTCGCGTTGCCCCCGGTTATTACGGTAACAAACGATATCCTTTATTATTTATTTTTCCTATTTTTTATCAGGTCTGGTAATGCCGTCTAAGCGTTACCTAGCTTTCGATTATGCCACGGTTCCAGTAAGGATACCGGAAATATATTATATATCCGTTAATATTTGGTAAAAAAAATTATTTTATATACCTGGGAATCTACTTATTCTTTAATCGTAACCCGGATATAAATAAATGCAAGCTTTTTATTTTTAAACTTAAAGTTTTTAATTAATAGGCTTACTTATTACCTTAATTAGAATTTTATAAACGTATGGCGTTAATCGTAATATTTTTTTTAGGTTATTACTGTATTTTCCTAATGTTCATATATTATTCGGCGGACAGCCGCCATTTTCTTAAGCCGCTTTTTTATTTCTTAAACTTATCCCTTAAATCTTTACGGAAGGTATTTTACTATTTTAAGGTGGTATTTATATAAGGCCTTAAACGGGGAACGGCCAGTAATCGCGTTCCGCGCGTTATTATGTACGAATTTCGCGCTTTATAATAACTTTATTTAGTTATCTTAATACTTATTAACGTAATTATAAAAATAATACTTTAATACCTAATAAATACGCTTTATCTACCCGTTAATTTACGGGTAATATACGGTCGATATCCGCCGCTTTATCTTTCGTTCCTTATAAAACTTTGCTTAAAATTAACTTATTAACAGTTTATTTTTATCGCTAATAATTCCAGCCGGCGTTCCGAACTTATATTTTACCTCGTCGTAAAATAATCGGGCTAATTCGGCCGCGGTTAAGGTTTTAATAATAATAAAAAATAACTTAAATTTTGTAAAACGATTAATAATTATTAAGATCGTATCGTATTTTAGCCTATTTAAGCCTAGGCTTTTAAATAACCCTATAATAAAATTTAACGTAATTTTTAAAAAAAAATGCTTAAGTAATAACAAAAATTATAATTAGTTATATAATTTATAACGTAATTTTATTATTCCTTAACAACTCGGATACCGTTTAATATATTTTCGGATATCGTTCGCCATATTTTCTTAATGGAACTTCCTAATTATTAATTTTAATATACGGATATACCTTATATATCCCGCTTTAAAGTTATCATAATGCTAGCTAATTAACTACTTCCGTAAAACGCCTTACGATAAAATTACGAACCTATTCCGATAATATAAAATATCATTTAAGTTTAAAAAATATCCTCCTTTTATTCCGGCTTAATATCCGGCTATCTTTATTAACTTTATAATATTTAAATCCTTAATTTGCAACTTTCGAACCTGATCGTAGAACTATCGGGAAACCTTCGGCTAAAATACCGTTTCGTTTTTAGTTAATTCCTTCGCCAAGGAACGTAAAACGTATTAATTATAAACAATAATTTTAACATTAATTTCGTCTTTTCCAAACTCCTCGAAATCCGATCGTAATATAGTTACAATTTACGGCTATTATCGTTTAATCGTTAATTTTATTACTGTTACGATTTACGCTTATATTATTATACGTAAATAGTAAGTTTAGTAAATATATAATCTTCTACTTTCCCTTTCCTTTCGAAAGCTTTTTACGATCGTATAACGAAAGTTCTCCGCCTTTTTTACCTAAATGGTAGCTACCTAAGCTTTCGCTATTCGGAATTTATTTAAAAATTTTGCGGCAAGTAAATTTTGGGCCGTTTTTATAAGGTTTTTTACCCCTTTATAATTCTTTAAATCGCGTTATATATTTACGATCGTTTTCCGTACGCTTTCCGGTATCTTATTTATAAGCCTAAACTTTTTAAATAACGTAAGGATTACGTTTCCATATTTAATTTCTCCTAATATATAATCTGGGCGTTTAAAAAATTTATCCGCCGAATTAACGGTACCCGGTTAGTACTAAATTTTAAAATCAAATTATATAAGGCGATAAACTTATCGTATTAACCTTTTTCTTAGGTTATATATTAATATTTTTACGATACTTTTTAATGCTATATAATCGGTAAATACTTAAAATTCCTTTTCCGTTTTTTCGAAATATTAACGTTAATATTTTAAACTTTCCATAATTATTAATAACTCCTATTACCTTACGGCCTATTATTTTTTAGTTAAGCTTAATTTCCGTAATTAATATATAACTAAACGTTAATATTTTTTATATTTTTATAAAAATATCCCCGATATAATTCTTATTAAAGCGTTTATTTTTACTTTAATATTTTTGAAGTTATCTTAATATCGGAATATAATCGCCGACTAAAAAACGTCCTTTAAAGTTCGGAATACTTTCTTAACCTTTTCGGGTTAATAAAATTTTACTTTTCTGCCCTTAACTTATATACCTTTTAAAAGCTTTATAATAAACTTAATAATACGCAAATAATACGTAATAAACTTTTAATAAAAGTTCGCGAATCTTAAAAAAACCTAAATATCCCGGATTAATTCCGGCTTTAGCCATGCTTTAATGGCGTTAACCTGTCGGCGGTCCATCTCCAAGCCGTCGGTACTAATTATAAACCTTAAAAACTTTATCCTTTTTTTTAAAACAAAATTCGTATTTAAATACTTTTACGAATAATTAATATTATAATAACCGTTCGTAAATTAATCGGAAATATTTCGTATATTTCTTTTCGTTATCCGAATAAATAACGATATCGTTTAGGTATATTACGTATATATAATTTATTAACTTAATTAATACCTTATATATATAACTTTAAAACGTAACTAACGCGTTAATAAAGCCAAACGGTATAACCGTATATTTAAACTGGCCGTAACGCATTCGGAAGGCAATTTTTTATTCGTCGCCCTTTTTAATCCCGATACGGTAATAAATATCTTTAAAGTTAATTTTCGAAAATACCTTAACGGCCTTTAAGCGATTTATAACCTTTAAGATTAAAAATAAAAAATACCGGTTTTTTATCGTAATCCGATTTAACCTTTTATAATTAACGTACAATCGGAAACTGCCGTTTTTTTAAGCATAAATAATATTAATATTCCTATATCTGCTTTCGAATAACGTATCTTACTTACCTTTAAGTTCTTTTATATATACTTTTTTAACGCTTTCCGTTGCACTTCCGATATAAGATAAATAAGCCCAAATAAAGGCATCTTCCTTAAAATTAAGTTTATCGGATATTTTGCCCCTAATAATTAAAGGATCTTTTTTGCAGCTTTTTCGGAATATACTCGCTAAAAATCCTTTAGGCAAGCCGGGAACTTTATTATTTCTTAAGGTAACTATTCCCCGAATTTAGGAATATTTAGCTCGTTTGTTAACCTTATTAAGTTTACGATATAAACCTGTTTACCGGCGAGTGCTAAGTTCGCGATTTTTTACCTATTAACCTTTTATAACGGCCTATATAATTATTTATATATAATTATTTTTAATACGATCCTTAATTTATTTATTCCTAATCGGGATAATAAAAGATTAGGCGCTTTTCGGTCGTAATATATCGCGAAATAAATTTACTAAAACTTTCGTTTAATCCCGTTATTATCCGTTATGCTGATAAAAATCTTATAAACCCCATAACATTTAATATACGCGCTATTAGCACCGATAAGGCCCGGAATATCCATAGCGATTAATCAAAGGCTAAATTTCCTCGTTAATCTTTTATTAACTATATTAACTTGCGCTCCGGTATCCATATTTACTTATATTATCACATTTCCCGCGTTTTTTTTAATAAATACTTTCCCTTTAAAGGGTAATTTTATTCCGACCGTCCTATAATTATCTGCCGAAATGAATTAAACGTATGTACCTATTTCGGCTCCTTTTTTGGGGTTACGTCTAAGAAGTGGTCTAATTTATCGTTATATATTATAACGTTTTGTACGGTTTTTAAAGGTTATTTTCCGTACGGTCGGGTCGGTAAGGACTTTATATCCCTCTTAAATTTGCAATTTAAGGCCTTATGGCCTGGCCTCCCATAATTATAATACCTTAAGGGGCCTTTATGCGAATCAAGGGTATTAAACCTTGTGGACTTGCTTCGATCGGAATTGAATCGGCAATTATCCGACCTCCGAATATAAGATCGCTTACGATTTTTATTACTTTTTCGTAATACCTTTAGTTTATCCTTTCCCTTAAAACCTCCTTTTTTAAAAGCGTTAAAGTAAGATCGTTTATCCTTATTAATGCCTTTAACGAAGGACGATTAATCCTTGTTCGCTTTTTTCCAGGCATTTTGGTAACGCTTTATTTTATTTATAACGTCGTTAATTCGATCTAGCTTAACGTTTTTACGTAATAAGGTATTTCGTAACCTTAATACCAATTTATAAAAATAATTAAATATAAAGCGTTTATTATCCCGATTATTTTCCGGGTTTAAGGCGTCCGTAGGCTTTATTTTATAGATTAGAAGTTTTTATTTAATATAAAAGTTTAACGGCGACTAATCGGCTTACTATCGCAATTCCATAAACTACTTTTTGTATTTTCGATCGAAAAAATTAAGGTTCGAATAACCTTTCTTAATAAAGGTCTATAAATTTTCCATTTTTAACTTTTTTTCGTAATTAAAGTAATTAAACGTAACGCGGTATAATCGCTAAATATTCGTAATTAGGACGTTTACATATCCTATAACCTATTAAATATAAATAATAACGTTTCGCCCTAGCCGTTTTGCATAAACTTCGGTTACGGCTTTTATCTAGTTTTTTTTTTCTTTAATCGACGTACGCTCGGTAAGCTTCGGGCAGTTATAATGCGGTATCCGTTTATCGCCCTTAGGTTTTTATGATAACGTAATAATTAGCTTATAAAGTTTTGCTTTTTTAACTTATATAATCGCCTGCTATTCGGCTAATTATCGGAGGAATTCCGAATGCTATTTATTCTGCTGGCGAATAATCTTTAAAATCTGGTTATTATTAAAGGGTTTAAGTTTTTCTTATTTTGAGCTCCGGGACGTCGCGATTACGTTACGCCCGTTTTCCGACCGTTTTATTAACGGCTGTCGAGATACGCTTCGGTTATATGCGTAAGGCGATTCGTAATCCTAAGGGGCGTCGCCCTTTCCCTGCTAGGGTTTTTCTATATATACATATATCGTAACCGATCGTTCGTCGACCATATTCAGGTCTGCAATCTTTTTTGCTGGTAACTTAGGTTCGTCTTGCATTTTGCGTGTTTTGCTTCTGGTGGCTATCGCGTCACTTTCCATGGTAAAGATGGAAGAATTATAAGATAAGGGATAGCTATGAGCTAAAGTAAGGTGATCGCCAACCAGTCGCAAAGTGAATTCCAAGAAGTGAGTGTATTAGGTTACTTTCATCTGGCGTGCTTTATTAGTTGCCAGATGGTTATTTATGCTAGTGGGTGGGTCGGCGACTAGTCGGTTACTAATCGCAGACCCCTAGGAGCTGTATCCTCACACCTTATTTCCTTTTGCTAGAATTAATCCTTTAATTCTTTTTTTGTTATAGTATTAGGCCATTTTTTGCTGGAGAAAACGTAATTCGGTTTATAGGCGGGATTATATCGTTTTGATTTTAGTTATTATTGTTTTTGTTCGGGGAGTTATGGTAGTAATTATAGGAGTTTTGTGCGTCGATTGCTTTGGTTATTGGGTTATTGCTTCGTATCTGTATATAGCTATATAGGGGGATATACCTATATTTTCGTTGGTAAACGTATTATAAGTTATTTGTGTTAATAATAAAAGTTTTATTTAATTGTTTTGTTAGTAATTAACGTAATTTCGAAGGTATTATTCTAAGGTTTAATTTAGTCGTTCCGTTTGACCGTTTGTTTAGGGGTGATAAGTTGTCGAAAACTTAAGTTTAGCGCTTATTTATTTAAAAAAGCTGGTATTAAATTTGGATATAAAAAGTTTATTTCGATTAAAAATGATTTTTTTTTTGGTATTCCGTATTTGTTAAGGTAATGTCGGATGAATGCATAGGTTAGTTATTTTGCCGTCGCGGTTTTTTTGAAAGGTAGGAAGTATTTATATTTGGTAAGTCTGTTAACGATTACCCAGATTTCGTTATATTCGACTTCCGTAGTTAGGTTTTTAAATGGAGGAAGGTTAGTAATGAAATTTTAAGTTATGGTATTTTATGTTTTATTAAAAATGTTAGTAGGTTATAATAATTTATAAAGCTTATAACGTATTATTTTGGCTTTGTTATAGATGTTGTAATGCTTGATAACCTTTTTAATTATTTAGCGTAGTTCCGGGAAATCGTATTTTTCCTATAATCGTCAGATAGTTTTAAAGATTTTTTGATATTTATGTAATAGGTTTTTATAAAACTTTTTTACCAATTATTTCTGTTAATTCCTGGGAATATAAATTTTGCCATAGTATAATAGCTGGTTTGTTAGTTATCCTTTTAATTATTAATTTTTTTTGTTTTTATTTATATTATAGGAACTTTGAAATTATGTTAAAAGTTTAAGGGTTAGTTTTTTTAAGATCTTGCATAATTATGCAATATCGTTTTGGTTATATTATAATATCTGCATGTTTTTTTTAGGAATTTTGGGATTATAATTGCTTTTGCGATTAAGAATATCCGTTTGGATATGTTTTTTTCCTTTAATATAATATATTTTAAAGTTAAACTTCGATAGGAAAATTATTTAAGTTTTATGTTGTTTATTTAGTTTTTGTGCTTTTATGAATCGAATAAGGTTTTTATGATTGGAATAAATATTAAAGGGTTTTTTGGTTCCGTTAAGGAAAGGTTTTTATTTTTTAAAAGCGTTAATAATTATTAATAGTTTTTTGTCGTAAATTAAATATTTAAGTTTTGCATTTTGGAATGCTTTCGAATAATAGGTTATTAGGTATTATTTATTATTATTTTTTAATTATTTTAGGACGGTATTTAGTACGTAATCCGAAGCGTTTATTTTTAGGCGTTTTTTTTGTTTACGTTAGGTAGTTTCATTATGGGTTTATTAATAATTACGTTTTTTAAAATCTGGAATGTTTCTTTTATACCTTTTAAAAGTTTAAATTTTTTATTAACGTACTTTTTGGTAATAAGTTTCGTTAATAATTTAATTATGTTTCCGTATCTTTTAATTAAGTTTCGTACGTATTCCGTAAATCCTAAGATTTATCGGATATTGGTAACGGTTACCTTATTAAGGATGGGCCAATTTTTGATTGCTTTTATTTTAAAACGTTAAATTTAAATTTGGTTAAAGGTAAATATATATCTTAAAAAGTTTAGCTTTTATATATGCTATACGTTTTTAGCTGGATTAATTCGGATGTTCGCTTTATCCAAAGTTTAAAGCATTTAAGTTATATGTTATTTGTGCTTTTTTAAAGTTTCGGAGTAAATGAGAATGTCGTCGAGGTAAACGAATACGAACTTATTTAGGAATTTTCGTAAAGTGGTTATAATTAAACGTTAAAAATTGGCGGGGGCGTTAGTAAGTCCTATAGGCATTATTCGGTACTTGTAAAGTTCGTGTATCGTTTTGAATACCGTTTTCCATTTTTTTTTTTTTTTTGGTTATTTTGATACGGTAATAACCGTTTCGAAAATTAAGTGCAATAAACCATTTAACTTTGTTAGCGTTTTTTTTTAGTATGTTTATAAGGGTTAGGGGGTATTTATTTTTGATCGTAATATCGTTTAGCTGTTTATAGTCGATAACTTTTCTGAAAATTAGGTTTTTATTTTTGTTAATTTTTTGTTTTCCGTTTTTGGTTTTTGATATTATGAGGACGGGGTATCCGGTAGGAGAGTTAAAGGGTTAAATATATCCTTTTTTTAAATCGAATTAAATAGTTTTTTATAAGGCTTTTAACTTTTTAGGGTTTATGTGGTAAATTTTATAAAATTTAGGATGATATTTTTCCTTAATGGGTATCCGATAATTTTATTAATTATGTAGTAATAATTTATGGTTTTTTTTATCCTTAAATAGTTTTTTAAATTTTCGATACTTAAGTGGTACTATTTTAGCTTAATTTGGTATTTGTACTTTTTTGATAACATAGCAAATTTTTTGCTTATCCTTTTTAGGTGGTTTTTTATTGCTTTTTTAAAAAAGTGTTTGGTATTTTTAATTAATATATGGATTGTTAATTTTAAGCTATGGTATTTCCAAAATAATGTCGTATCTGGAAATGTTAATAATATTTAACAAAATTCGTTTTTGGTATTTTTGGATTTAAACGGAAAGTTTTTCCGTTTTTCGTAAAATTCGTCCGTTTTTATATTTGGATAAGTTTCCGTTTATCGTACGTAATTTGTAAGATTTTAACTTATATTTTTAAGGAATTTGATATTTTTTTGCCGTTACGGAAAAGATAAAATTACTTTCGGTTTTTAAGTTAATTATAATTTTAAATATGCTATTTTTGTATTACAGTGGAATTTTGATTTAATTACGTAATTTTTTTATTACCTTATATAAGGTTTTATAAATTAAGGCTTTTTAATGACTTATTTTTAAGGGTTTTTGGCGTTTTTTAATTTATAATAATATTTAGTTTAAAAAAGTTTTTATTTGCGTACTTTTCGAATAACGTATTTGGTATATTAATCGTTTTTATATTTAAATTATATTCTTTTGCTATATTTACATTCGGAAATAATTATTTTTTTCGGGTTCGATTTTTAATTTTACATTTTTCGAATTATCGGGTTAAAAATATAAATTTTCGAAAAAAGTATTTTTATATTTAAAAGTTCGTATTAAATATAAAGTATCGGGGAATAATATAAATATTTTTTCGATATAACGTTTTAGCTTTATTTTAATTCGGGATATAAGTAATAAAATTTAAGGTATTTTAGTTATCGGGGAGTTTTTGTATATTTATATTTGTTATTTGGTTTTATAAGTATTTCCTTATTTTATTTAAGTTAAAAGTTATTATTTTCTTTGGCTTTAAGATATATAAGATAATCGTCGATGTAATAAGCGGTAAAGTATAACGATTTATGCTGGCTTTTTCGTAATTTGGTGTATACCGTATATTTAGGAAGCTTGCAAAATTCCGGGGATAATTATTTATAGTTATTAACGTTAGGTCGGAATTAACCGTTTTTATCGTATATTTTATATTAAGATGTATTAAAATGGTAAGAATATCTTAATTTTATGATTATCCTGAAGGTTGTTTATCCGGGGTAATACTTATAAGCCTTAGCTTTAAAGTTTTAATAAATAGGATAATTTTCGTATTTTGAGATATCGTTTTAGATTTGAATGGTGGTGGTAATAGTGAATTCTGGTTGGAAAGAAATTAAGTTAACTTTATTTTTTTCCTTTTTTGCTTTATTATCGGTTTGTTGTTTAGTTATTTTGGTTTTTTTTTTGAATTAAAAAATTCCTTCCTTTTTGGAGTTTTTTTTTGCGGGAAAGTAATATTCGCTTTTGAAATGCCCTTTTTTGTTATAGTTAAAATATTCGATGTTAGATTTATTTTTCTGGGGTTCCTTCGAAATAATGCTTACTTTTTTTTAAGGTTTGCCCTTATCCTTCTTAATTCGGCTATTAAAGCTTTTATCGTTATTTCGTTTGTTGGTTTTTTTTTTCGAAGTACCGATTAAAGGTACGTCGATTAGCGATAATTATTTTATTGGTATATTTTTTAAAAGATTTTGTTTTAGGTATTATATATATTTCGTTTTTAACTTATAATTTTAAGCCGTCGTAAAAGGGGTAAAATAACGCGTTTTTTGGTAAATTGGAAATTACGGTTAAGCGGTTAAATTCTGTCGTATATTTTGCGGTTAATTTGGTTTAGTAAAGGAAGTGTAATTATTTTACCGCGTATTATTTTTTATCTGGGTTTTTAAATATAATTCGTATTCGGTTTTCGAAATATCGATAATCGTTAAAAATATAATTAATAATATTTAAGGATTTCTTAAGGTAATTCTTTAAGTAATTTTTTATAATAAGCTTAAATTATAAAAAAATTCGTTCCGTAAGTAGTTGGGAAATAATTATTACCTTTTAATAGTTTTTTATTAAGAAGCTTTAATAAAACTTAAGGTAAATTCTAGCTTAAACGAAGAATCTTTTTATATTTGTAGTTCCGTTATAAGGCTTTGGGGTAATTAGTTTATAGCCCTTAATTTCCGGCATTCCGTAATAGCTAAAGGGTGGGATAGTGGCTTTGCGGTATCGATTAGGGCCGAATAATAAGGGTGCTGGAATTCTCTTTTTTATTTTTCGGGTAGGTTAAGTTATACTTTTTTTAGGAAGTTGGGGGGTTTTTTTTTTTGTTTTTTTTAAGGCTTGGATTTTGCGTAACAGGATCTTTATTTTTTCTTTAAGGGAAAGCTTTCTTTTTTTTTTTTTTGGACTTTAAAGTTTTTAAATTTTTAATTCTTTTTCCTTTTCCGAATCTTTTTGGACCTTAATAATATCTTTTGGAGTTAAGGTTAATTGCTGGATTTAGGAAAAAAAAGGATCTTTTTTACCTTTAATTATAAAAAGCATAATATTATTAATTAATTAAAAAACTTTTTTAATAAAGGGTAAATTATTTAATTTAATTATTAATCCCTTACCGGCTTATAACGGGAATCGGATATATTATTTATCTTTTAAACGTCGTTTTATAATATTATTTTTATTAAATTTAAAAAAACTTATACCTAACTAAGCTTAAAATTATCCGTTAGCTATTAATTAAAGAATTATCAAAATATAACGAACCTGTTATATATTTATTTAAAAGTATGAATAATATCCGAAATAAGGTCTTAATTTGCAGGTAATAATAAAGCAAAAAATAATTTATTAAGGATTTATTCGTTAAAAAAATTTAAAAATTCTTCCTTTAATTAAAAACCGGTATAATTACTTTCAATTAAAAGCTTAAATTAATAGCTAAGGAGCAAAACTAAGTAAGTGCTATTTATATAGGGAACCGGTTCGTTATATATCCAGTTATCTTTTAATAAGTATGTCGTGGATCTATGTGATCTATGTGATTTACGTGATCTAGTCCAGATCACCTAGATCACCTAGATCAACTAGATCACTGCTTCAGGAGGCCAAGCCTCCCAACCGAGGATTAGCCGTGGCAGCCCCACGCTAGTCCTCAGAGGCAAGTCTCAACAGGAACCCCTGTTCCTGTAACAGCTTCGTTGGCTCGTTACGGGGATTTGAGGTTTAATTGGTTGATTTTTAGCGTTGTGGAGCGGTACTTGAGTAACTTCGAAGAAAATGGAGAACGAGCCAGGGAGGCCTGAGCTAGCTGAGGTAACGCGTTGGGGGGGTTGGAGCGTGAGTGGGGGTCCCGACTTAAATAACGAGACCCCTATTCGCACAACATGAACTCAGGCCTCGCTGGCTCGTTCCGGGGATACGGCATTTGATTGGTTAATATTTAGCGTTGTGGGGTTGTACTTTGGATGACCTTTAAAAGAGAAGAGCCAGCGAGGCCTGAGCTAGCTGAGGTAAGCAAAACACGTCCCTTTGATTTTAGCGTGTTTGCAGCTGTGACGTTATGAGTATTTATTCACCTAAGGTAGCAAGGGAGGACATGATCACATGACACCGTATCACATGACGGCATTGACTTGCTTGCGGCTGACCTGCACGGTAGGTGTGGACAGCTCTTCTCAGCTTGACCTGTTTTCCACCTGATACAACCATCAACATTAACCTAAACAGACCCTGATAGACTTAGACTTTGGAATTCCCCCCAGCGTGTGTACTCCAATCTGCCAGTCAACCGTTACCTGCCGAGACTTCTCCGACATGGCTCCATCGCAACCAAGCACGCACAACGACCCAGCCGCTATTGCAGAGGACGGCCAGGCACTTCAGGCTGGGCAGTCGGTACAACTGCAACCCGTGCCGTCTGAGCCGATGAGTAGGGACCTCCTTCCATTGGTATCTACGTTGTCCGTGAACTGACGAGACATATTATTCGAAGACCCCGAGCGCCCTCATGCCGAATCACAGGAATCCACCGTCGGCCTGCGTGGCGGTCAGCATCGCGGCGGTTTATGCCCCGGTCGCTTCTGCTTCATCATCCCTTGCCCGATCCCATGCGATTGCTGTGTCATTCCTCTATAGACGAACTGCCAATGCGGTCGGTCTGCAGCCTGGTGAAGGGGTATTATGGGGTCTATGAAGGAATGGACGAGTGATGAACTGGATTTCTTCAGCGTTGGGTTGAGCGCTCGGGTACATGACTATGTGGCTGTGATTTCGCATAGTCTCGTCTTCTATGGCAGGGTATATCGTTTGTTTCAGGCGACACGGTCTCGGGGCTCGGAGGAATTTGGTTTTGCTTTAGCGGTTACTGAGTCGATTTCGTTTCCTTTCGAAACATGAATCCCATTTCGCTTCGCTTCCTCTCTGCATAGAAGTGAATAGTAGGGGACTCAAATGCTCTCAATGCTCCCTCCGATGTTGTAAGCACTCGGCTCCGGAATGAACTGAGTACGAAAATGTCCATATCTTACCACAAGATGTTAGCTGGCTGGTCTTCGAGGTTCCCTATACCATGATCATTCTCGATAACGAGTACGACGACATAAATGTCACATGATATGTACGTTTACATAGAAAACGGCTTCCCTAGGTTTTAACCCCGACATGCTACGGTCCTTGTTTGATACTGCTCTCTAAATTAATGTGAGCTGGTTTGCATCCATAGTGCTCTTGCCATGGCCCCTGAAGAATCCTAATTTATGAATCTGCTCTTGACGTCGAATCCATGAATTTTGCGCAGAAGATAAATTATTCATGGTAGTGACCATATCGGTAAGATCCGGGCAATGCATGGCGATCCGGACACTGCATTTATTTCCTGAAGTTGAATTTGGTCACTTGCCCTAACAGCCACTTAGACATTCTGAGTCCTGTATGGGGTTAGCTAGTTCTGTTCTGATAGTTGAAGATCTGGGCGATGGTATCATCGACCGGCTGCACAGGGAAGTAGCAGCATGATCAACGATTGCCCAATAGAACGGTGTGGTCCTTACTTCTTCTCAGTGATTTTGCAGCTACTATGATGCATGCCAGGGCAACGAAGTGAGGCAGATGGCTCATTCGGTGGACAGGATTTTGAGAACTCTTTGACGTCTACTTGAGTGTAGTGAGGATCATCGACTCAGCAGCATACGGTTCCAAGGCACCGAAGGGAACCCAGTGACTGAACCCGCCGACATAAATACAACGAATAGGGTCTTTAGCTAACATTCTTTTACCAATCTCCATGTAACACCGACAGTTGTATCAACTATTTGGGTAGCGCCTGGGATGGCTTTCACGAGTGCGATCCTACCCCCCTATTTGAGTGTACCAATTCTGAGAGGGCAGCTCTGCAGAAGGAAGTTGTCAGCAATACACAATCTCTTTATATAGTAAGGCAAGTATCTCTATAAAAAAGAAAACTGGCGCCTGTAAAATACTATAAACCGAATTTAGCCCTGAGAGACAACGGGTTCAAGCACAGGAAACCAAGGGGTAGGATTGAGACCCGTGCAAATGAGGGTTTCCATCACGGGATGGGTAAGTATCCTGCACCCGACAGTGATTCACGGGGCTTTTTGGTCTAGTGCTCAGTAGACGAGCCATAGGGTCAGCCTAGTCTACGGCTTATGCTGCAAACGGCCGAGAATGCTATTCTTACAGAGGTAGCAGCATCTTACGCCCCTTTATCCCCTAAACGAGAACGACAATGCTATCCTTACTACGCGCTAAATATTTGTGTATAATGCCCCAGATATGAGTTCTGGTGCTGACACTGTAGAATCAACATAGCCTTCCACGAGAAGTTGTTGCGACTGTACTGCTGCTTCTCAGTTAGCTTTAAGGGGTCCCCACCTCTGGTTTTGCGACGCCGAGGCCAAACGAGCTTGAGGTCATCAATTAGAAGATGCTGTATCTAATGGTGACTGACTTGATCGGATCAATCATCTTCTCCCCAAGGCCCAACCCCTGGACCCTTAAAGATCTTGCCGCCCTTCCATACCCACTTGACGTTCTCCATCTTCTGCAACACTGTTACATCTTCAACTGGATTGCCCAATAGACCGAGAACGTCCGCCTCATATCCGGCTTTGAGCTGCCCGGACTTCGGCGCCTGCTCTCCGATGCTTAACGGCCCGTTCGCCGTGGCCGCTTTGATGGCCTCCAAATTGCTCATCCCGGCCTTGACGGCGTGCTCTAGCTCCTTGGCCATATTGAAGCCCGGTTGTGTATCCGTCCCCAACGCAAAGGTCACCCCCGACCTGACCGCCAACTTGTACGCGGCCTCGTGGTGCCGCCCGATCAGCTTGGCCTTCTCCCACGTCTGCCGCGACAGGCCCTTGCCGCCCGTCTCGAGCAGCATGTCCACGATAGTCCGCGTGGCGATGTAGACGGAGCCCTTCTCCTTAATGAGATCCACGCACTCCTGGTCCGCAAACGAGGCGTGCTCTATAGTCCTCACGCCGGCCAGGACGGCGTTTATGATGGCGGGCTTGCTGTGCACGTGTGCCGCGACGACGAGGCTCTGCCTGGCCGCCTCCGAGACCACGCACCTGAGCTCCTCGGGGCTGAACTGCGGCGTGAAGAGGTCGTCGTCGCGAGACTTGACGCCGCCCGACGCGAGCACCTTGATGCACCGGGCCCCGCGCCTGACCTGCAGCCGCACCGCGCGGCGGCACTCGTCCAGGCCGTCGACCATGACGATCTTGCCCGCGCCGTACTGGTGGCCCGGCGCGACGCTCGCGACGCCGTTGTGCAGCAGCACGTCGCCGGCCGGCAGCTCGAAGATGTCGCCGTGGCCGCCCGTCTGGCTGAGGCAGGCGCCGCAGCTGTAGACGTTCGGCCCCGCTATGGTCCCGTCGTCGATGGCGCGGCCGAGCTCGCACCCGTAGCCGGCCACGTCGCGCAGCGACGTGTAACCCCGCTGCAGCGCCGTCCAGCAGCCCTTCGCCAGGCGCGCTCCGGAAATCGCCGGATGGCCGCCGATGAACGGGATGGGGCTCGGCTCCACCGTCGACTCGCCGCCGAAATGGACGTGGCAGTCCCACAGGCCGGGCATGAGATAGGGGACGGAGTAGCACCTGTGGGGTACGTCGGAGTACTTGGGCGGTACTGCGGGCTGCGGGCCGACCCACGCGATCACCCTGTCCTCGATAACCAGGGCGGCATCCTTCAGCGGCTCGCCGTCGCCGGGGATGAGAAGGTTCGCGGTGATGATGGTGAACACGGGCTCTTCATCCCGGGCGTCGTTAGCATTTCTCTCCTCGGGCCCCGTTCTGATCGTGATCCCGAAGGCTGTCGAGAAGACTGATTCCGGCAACGGTTCCGGCGATCCCGGGCGTTGGGGCCGTGGCTCGACTGTACGCTTCACCATCTTGATTATGTTTCTCGCCGTCTGCCGTCATTTGATGGCAGCGCCAACATCGAACGTAATGAATTTGAAGACCTTGCGAATACAGTTGTACATAGGCTAAATGGAGCAGGCGATTGCCTAAATAGGCTATGTCGCAACGGAGTGAAGCCTTACAACCCCAATTGAGAAGGTCGCTAATGGGATTACTTCATCAATTATGGACTTAATAGTCCATGATCGACCATGATTGAGATGTCAATATGATACCAGTAACACATACATTTTGTTGCGGTAGAGTGAAACGTTTGGGTTTACTACAGACGGCTACTCAGTCACGAGACGCAAACACCCATGAAATCTAGTGCCCCTTTCCTAAAAAGTGAACAGATTTCCCGCGTCAGACCAAAGATCTCATCCTTATGAGGAAAATTAATATGAAGAGCGGATGAAGTTTGCGTTCACGTAGATACGGAATACTGGAGTAAGGATTGCGACTGTTTCTCTGTCCACGCCCCTTGGTGCACTTTCTACGTGGGCATTAGGTGTCGCGAGTCTTGCTGGGTCTTAGTACCTAGATGTAGTAGCAGGCCGAGGGTGAAAGGCCAATAAGGAACCATGTAAGCTATCGTGCCCGGGAGTTAGGATTACACTTCGGGAGTTAGGATTACACTTCGTTCGGATACTGGCCAGATTTTAAACGCCACATCGTCTACTCCCTTTTCTTACCTTTCCGCTTCTTAAGCAGCTACGTTCGTTATCTTAATCATAGTATCCGTTGACCAGACCCCAAGGATCCGAATCATCCGTATCGGGGGATGGCAGCCTAATGACCGGGTCCGGCGCGGGCTTCAGCTGAGCCCTGCTCGCAGCCTGCCGCGTCTTCGCCCGAGACCTACCTTCCTCTGGGTCGGGCTCGGCCAGACCCCGAGCGCTCCGCGCCTCTCCCCAGTACTTACCTTCCTCCTCCCTGGAAAGCTTCCAGCGCCTGTTCTTCGCCCCGCTCCTCCTCGGAGCCGGGGCGTAGCTCTCCATCTCCTCAGCCAGCTCTCGTCGTCGCCTCGACACGCGGAGGCCGCGACGGCGGCGCCACTCCTTTTTCGACAGCGACTCCGTTCCCACGTCCGCGCCCTGCGCGGGCCCGTTGCCCCCTCGCAGACCGCGCAGCGCGTCGCCCCAGCACCGCGGACACATGCCACGGAGGTACTCGCGCGGGCCCCGCCACTCCTTCGCGCGCTGGCTGCTGTACCGGCCGCCCAGGAGCCGCCGTCCCTCGTATACGTGGCGGCCGGGGCACGAGTAGATCTGGACGGGCAGCCGGGACGGCTCGCTGTCCCCGGGCGACGCGACCTTCATCTTCGAAGCCTTGAGGCGCGTCGACAGGTGCCCGCAATTCACGCTTCCGAGCACCGCGCAGGACTGGCAGGTGGGCGAGGGGCGGGCGCAGCCGTCGAGGAGCTGCGCGCGTAGCAAGGCGGCGAACTTGGTGCCGGCGAATTTGGGGTCGTGGGGGTTTCCCCAGGTGTATGGGTTGCATCTGAGCGGAACGCGAGACATGGTTATGGCTGTGGGTGTGAATGCGATGTCGCTTGGGTCTACGGTCTTTGATTCCGCAGACTGGGCAGTTATATAAGTAAGTATCTTGAACAGCATTGTTTCATCCTTGCTCCGGTTCGCTGGGTAGGCAGTTAGACAATGCGTCCTGTTCGATACGAGGTCCAATTTTTGTCGGAGCCGCTCTTTGTCCTTGCCGAGAAGACCAATGAACAGTGTTGCTCTTGTTATGGTTATGAGTATCCTCTTGGATGTTTAGTCTCGTAAGTTTCAATGGAAGCCTGCCCTGGCAGGATTATCATGGCATCGTAGGTGCTAATTCTGGCTGTGTGTTTGTGTGACTAAGATGATCCTTTAGTTTGTAGACTTTGCAAAGCCCTGGTGCACCCAATGCCTGATCGATACTCCGAGAGGTTCTGGCGATATCTGATTCCAAATTACGAGATAGTCGCGCAGTACAAAGACGTGTCATCGACCTTACACCGGCACACTTCTAAGGGGGCCCTTTTCCGGGTAACTTGCCTCCGAATTAGCTCCACACGTAGCCCCACAAGCCGCCGGGCTTCCTGTCTTTTCGGCGGGGGTCATTTCTCTTCGGACCAATCTTCCCCTCTAATCCGAACAATGAACTCGCAAAACCCGCAAGTCAAACCAAAGCGCAAAGCACCGCAGCAGAACCCAATCGAGGCAGCGCTGACTTCTTGGTTCGATTCCGCTTTTCCGGGATTCCAGCAGCACGATCGTGATCGGCTCTTAGCGCAGGCACCGAAGCGATGGATCGTGTATGAGCCGATGGTGCTGCTCCCCACCGGGGCTTTCGGATCGGCAGCATGGAGCGAGGTCTTGCACTCCACAGACGGGGAGCATCTCGACGAGCTATGGAGAGGCATACTATCGGCCATCTCCAAGAGACAGAAGGTAGAGCTCATCCACCTCGCGGTCAACGAGGGGATCCCGCTGCACACGCCCGGAGAGACAGGGGAGAGCAACGGCGCCGCCTCGACGCGCCAGGAACGGGTCGCGGAAGAGAATATTCTACGCAGCCCGAGCGGCCTGCGCATGCTGTACGGGGACTTCGGCCCGTCCACCATCTCGGACCCCTCCGGCGGCCCTTCGGAGGCAGACTTCGAGGCCGCGCTCTGGGTGTCCACGAAGCAGAACGGCATCTTCCAGACGTGGGCGCCGCGCTGGACCATGTTTAGCCGCGGCAACATCAAGGAGAAGGCGCGGCTTTTGGGTTTCCACAGCGACCGCGAGCGCGAACGACCCCAAGTCCAGGCCACCGCCGCCGCCGCCAATGAGGGAACACCGCGAACGGAGCGCGGAATTAGGACGCCCCGGGAAGCCCGAGCCCGAGCCCGCCGGCGGCTCGGGAACGCGTGGGCCGTGGACCTCTACGCCGGCATCGGCTACTTCGTGTTCTCGTACGCGCGGCTCGGCATGCGCGTGCTGTGCTGGGAGCTCAACCCGTGGAGTGTGGAGGGGCTGTGCCGGGGCGCGCGTGCGAACGGCTGGGGCGTGCGCGTCATACGGGGGCGAGAACTGGCCTTGGCGTCGTCGACGGGTGAGCTCTTCCTCGACGGCGGCGGAGAGCAGATCGTGGTGTTCCTCGAGGACAACGCGCGCGCCGCGCCGCGGGTCGACGAGCTGCGACGGTCAGGCGCGCTGGGTGCGGACGTGGGCGTGCTCCATGTGAATTGCGGGCTGCTGCCGACGAGCGAGGCATCTTGGCGGAGCGCCTGGGATATCCTTCAGGGTAGCGAGGAGGCGTGGCTCCATCTGCACGAGAACGTCGGGGTTGCGGATATCGAGAGGAGGAAAGGGGAGATCGAGGGCTGGTTCGGCGAGCTGGCGAAAATGGACGGCGGCTCTAAGTCGGCGTACGTGGATCATGTCGAGCAGGTCAAGACGTTCGCGCCGGGGGTTTGGCACTGCGTGTTCGATATGTACATTACAAGGTCTGGTAGCATTACATGATGTGGCGTTGTATTCTGCCTACGCCTCCAACGGCATATCCGTCCGTCCCATCCATCGTAAACTCGTGCATACGGCATACCCTAATAAGAACCCAGGCCTTTCATTTCTGCACGACGACGACGCTAGCCGCCCCGTCGGAACTTGTTCGGTATGTTCTCCTCTACGATGGTCTTCTTGTTGAGCTCCTCCAGCCTCGCCTCCTGCTCCTCCATCTGCTCGTGCTTCTTAAAGTGCTCGATGTCCTCGGGGTGGGTCAGATCCTCGAGCTTCGTGTTCTCGTCGTGGTACTTCTCCCAGTGGTGGATCTCGTACTCGTACTCGTCGTCGCCGTGGTGGCCGGGCCCCGTCTGCATGTCGGGCAGCGACTTGCCGCTGGCGATGAAGGCCATGAACTCGTCGCGCGTCACGGCGTTGTCCCGGTTCGAGTCGAGCAGGGCCATGAGCGCCCGCTGGATGTCGTCGCGTCGCGACTGCGGCACGTCCTTGTTGGATTCATCCATGAGCCCGTACGTGCGCAAGATTTCCTCGGGCTCCCAGAAGCCGTCGCTGTCGAAGTCGTGCAGGGCAAAGAAGGACGAGGCATCGAAGTCGCTGATATGGTGTTCCTCTTTGACGTCCAACCGACTAGTTAGCGGCTATATCTTCTTCTTGTTTGCTTGAGCGAACGGGGAGCGGAACCACACAAGCTCGTGAGATGCCACTGCCCTGGGCGCATGAAGGCGTAGATAATGGATGGTATCACCTACCGGCCATGTGCTTCGTCATCCAGTCCGCCTTGTCGTCCACCATTGGCTTTTGCGATCCGCCGTGGTCGCCATGACCGAGCGCTCGGCAGCAAAGACCGGCTGCGACTAATATGGCGCGCCGCATATTCGATTTAGGAGGGCCTTGATTAACGGGAAGTACGCGGCGCGAATGAAAGTTCAGCAGGCCAATTGAGCGGCGGGATTTCAATGCAAAGTTTAAGAACTTAAAATATCAGGTTCTAGGTACGATTGGGGGATGTTTGGTAGGTTGAAGCTGTTGCGTATGTATATTAAATGACTGCTAGGACGATGCGTCCTAATAATCTTCAGGGAGATTCCGGATCTCCATGCAGGGGATATTAGCCGCTAAATCTAGCGCGGGTTCTGGGGATCCATCAACTAAACCTTGAGGCTCAGGCCACAAAGGAAAGAAGGACCAGCAAATCACCCAACTGCCGACTTCCCATTTACGGGGGCATCGACATCTAACGCTAACAACTTATATCTACCGTTCCATCTTCCCATATTTCATGGCCACCTTTAATTCCCAAGTTAGGAATGAGATGACACATTTGACCTGACCCTCCGCATTTCCTTGTCACCAGCCAGACCAGTAAAACGTCAGTGACGTGCCGTACTCGATTGTAGTCACGCGGGGATATCCATAACAACAACATGAGTCGGGCTTTGGAGACGGATCTATTTTCTCTGTTACCCACATATTCTCAAGACCTGCCACAACCTCTTGTCGAGTTGGCATCCTCTTTGCTCGCCCAGTCACGCCACAGAGCCAGCACTCTTAAGCAAGAGGAAGAGGTCGCTAGAGCATATGCCTGCTGTCATATCGCATGTGAACGCTTGAAGATCTCGCTTGACCTGCCGACCATTCAGCCGCGGCCTCCGGTCCCCCCCAGAGTTTATAATAGGCTCTATACGCACCTGGACAAGATCCTCCCCGCCAATGCGGTGAATAAGTCTGGTAGGGGGAGAACGCCCGGTTCTAAACTCCGAGATGTGGCCGGTCTCGGAAGTGGTGAGCGCACACCGTCTCGGGCGACGCCCAGCAAGGAAATGTCTTTAGCGCAATTCAGATCCCCTTCCGGGAGGGGGAATGATAGCCCAACTAAATCTACGGGCAAGCCACCTGCAGTTGCTGCAAAGAAGAAAGCTGGTGGCGCCATCAGCGCATTACCAGCCTGGGTTCGCCCTACCATCCAGTTCCTTTGTAAGGAATTAGATGAGGAGCGTATCGGGCGCACGGTGTTAGCGGGCATGCAGACCATTGCTTCACCTGACGGTAAGCCTACCAAGGATAAATGGGTGGACCAGCACTTAACACCGCTGCTCGCTGCTATTTATTTCCTCGTCTCGGCCCAGCTCTATGTTCTCGAGGAAGGTGGAGAAGTCGACAACAAGCTCGTCGTCCGTATGCGGAAGCGTATCTTAAAGACGCTTGGGCGAGCACCGGCCGAGATAACCGTCAGGGACATGGACGAGGACGAGCTGTGGATAGGCTGGACGGACGTCGGGCCCAAAGACTTCGACTCGGCCGTTCAGAAAGTGAGTGAGAGCGAATGGCAGAGCGGCGAATGGTTTGAGGGCATCAAGTACCTAATCAGGACCGGTCAACCGGACGAGGTCGAGCACGACGAGGAAATGGAAGACGCGGAAAACGGAACTATTGAAAGGATCCACCTCCAGAAGGGAGACAGCATGTTCCAGAGCAGATGGATCATGACAGATAAGAAAAGAGAGGAGTACAGAGCGTGGAAGGAAGAGATGATGCGACGCATTGAGGAGGTCGAGAGGGCTCAGGGAGTCGGTATGGAAGTCGATTCTGCAGTTTAAACTTACACAACCGCCGGGCTTACAGGTTTGATTGATGTGACTACTAGTGTGTCGCCGTCGTGCACTCACAGACGATTAAAACTAAGACATATACTTCGAGAGATTATCTAGGTATCATACGCGCACACACAACATTCCCCTAACCTGCCGATACCTCGCTCTTCTTGACCGGAGTCAAATGACCTGGGTATCCCTGCAGCTATTCGTTCTAACTAAGCCCTCTTCAACTCGATATGGAAGTCAACCTATAAATGCCCCTATCTGCTTCTGGTAAGCCAACTCGCTACACTAACTGCTACAAGCATTATATAACGCATTATGAATCCAAGTCCGAATAAAATCGTCGGACTCGTTGCCATATCTCCTCTTGATGCCCGTCTTGGTCTGCCTCGACAGGTTCAACAAGCTGGGGCGGTCCTTCGGATCGTGCCTCATGCACTGCGCCATTACTTCTTTCAGCTCCAGGTCGACGTAATTGTACTTCGGATCTGTCCGGATCAAGTGGCAATACGTGAGTGGCCCCGGCCCCCGACTGCCGCTGGGGAGTTGTTGGGGGATAGCATTTGGTAATAACGTTCCACAAGGTCTGTCACTATGTCAGATTATATAATATATCTCCGCTCTGTTATGGGCTGCCGGAGTGACTACTTACTAACGCTATCCCCCAGATGTTCATCGGCGAGCCGTAGTTACCGGCCACTGTCTGCTCCGACATCTCAGGCCCGAATGGGTCTGTGGGGGCCACATAGTCCCATTCGATGCCGAATTGTCCCTGTATTCCGCGTCAGAAACGTTGAGAAAATTTTCTCTGGGTATGGTTATGCGCGGCTCAACTAACCGGAGCAAAATACCCCCCCTCTTTGCTTGAAACCGCTTGCAAAAATAGTACTCGCTGCGACGTTCGTCAGCACAGGCCCGGGAAAATATAGCGCCATAGCGTACTTTGACTTGTTGGGCTTGACGTTGAGAGCTATCGGGCTGTTAACCGCTGACCACATCGCTGTTTACCCCCGCGCAGTCCTCACCTTTAGCCTAGGAACCAGGAGATGCTCATCATCTTTCGCATTCACATCGAATCCGCCAATGAAGACTCCGCCCGTGTCAACGATGCCCATATTCTTCTAGCTGGCTGAGGGACAGAGCTTACTATTCTTGGGATCGATGTCGAAGTGAACCATCCGGTTTCTTGCCCATCTGCGCTTCGGACCGGGCACGTCCTCGAACAGTTGTCCGTCCATGATCTTCCCATTTAGATCCCTGTGATGGTCGTCAAGCGCGAGAGCGGCGAGTGCAGCATTGGGAGGTTCTCCCTCCGCGTCCTTTTGCCGTCGTCTCGGATGGAATTTTCGAGGGGGATACCTGCAGAGGATTCTCAGCAACCATACAGCAAGGCGAGATTGGAATGAAAACTCGGATGAAGCTCCAGGGCCGAAGCATTCCTTCAATCGCGGATACTCACTCCATAGCAACACATGCTCGCACCACTGATGCTGACGTTAGTCTCGCGAAAGGGGCAAAGTACATTTTACTTACGACACAACCAGAACGACCAGAGGACACGGTTCGGAGCCCTGATCTTCCCTTCCATCTCGGCGTCCCGCTTCGCCATCTCCCGGCGTCTCTTTCGCATCCGACTGGCTTCCTCTTTGTCCGCTAGCCGCGCCCTCCGCGTCCGCTGTACCTTCTTCTGGGGTTCGCCGGCGGGGCTCTCGACGCCGCTAAGCTCCCCCTTGGAGCTCGAGTCCATGAGCTCGGGCTTCGCGAACTTGTAGGGCTCCTGCTTCTTCATGCCGATCCGCTCCGGGTTGAGCTGGATGCAGTGCGCCGCGCCGGCGAGTTGCTGCGGTCATCGGTCAGAACAGCAAAGATGGAGCCGGCCATTTACTGAGCCGAAACGAACTGGGGCCGTAAACGTTTTGTACTTACCCGCGTCGCCATCTCCTCTTTACGAAGGTCATCGTTGACCCATCCATCGAGCGCGATCTTCAGCACCACGTCGATGGGGTTCTCGCCCCTGGACCTGAACTGGATGGTCAGGCCGAGCCCACCGTAGCCCAGCGGGCGGATGAAGTCGAAGGGCCCCTGCGCCAGGAACCAGTCGCGCGCCTCGCGGAACCTCTGCCGGGCCCTCCTGAACCCCGGGTCGTTGTCGTGCGGCGAGTTGCCGAGGAGGCTCGGCATCCTGCGCTGGCGGCGGGCCATCCGCCGCTCGCTGTAGCCCAGGACCTTCTCGCTGCGGACCGCCGGCGGGCAGTCCTGCCCCGGGAACGGGCGGCCCATCCACACGCTGCGCTGGCTCGCGAGCGCGTCGTCCGTTAACGCCCCAGTGCCCTCCGTCCGGTACTTTTCGAACCGGTAGTTCTCCGCCCGGTACTCCTCCTCGAAGTTCTGCGGCGGTTTCTTGATCCCGAACATGGCGAATGCCTGTCTATTCCCTCGATTGCTGGTGCGGAATGGCCAAAACGGCTTTTCTTAGTCTTCTAGCAAAAGGCACATGTAATTAATGCGGGGAGAAGGATAGTTTATTCAGCTACCTTCCGACGTGAATGACTGAATTTGGAATCGAGCAACAATGAAAGACAGCGCGCAAGAACCGTGAAGGTTTGTTTATTTCCTGCTGACTGGTTCCGGAAATAGGCACAAAGGTAATGCTGCCGTCCTTGGAAAAAGAGCGTCTCTTTGAACGCCCCCGAACCCTCGATAGGACAAAACGGCCCAATTTCCTATTATTTCGGGAAGATATCCTAGATATATCGACACTAGTCGGTATATTGGTATTCTAGCCTTCCAGAAACGCTTCCAAGGCTTAGTTGAGTAGTCGGGGACAAGAGGCGTAGCAGTTTCTCCCTACGTACTTCATTCATTTGGGGTACGTGACGAAACGCAGTTGTGACTACCAAGCATCCGGACATAGTCGGTCTAGGAATGCAAGTATCCTCATGGCCGTATCCGCAGGCGGCGTGTTCGTTGTATCGACCGTCAAGCTTGGGCAGTCGTCCTCAAAGACGTAGAGCTCGCAACTGCCGCGCAGCCTCTCCAGGGTTCTGCGGTCCAGCAGCTTTCCCAGCGCGCTCTCCAGACGGTCGGCATTGGCGATGCGCTCCAGATTCGCCTCTACGTCGCAGATCATATAGACGGGGATAAACGGGCGTCCGGTTTCCCTAGCCGCATCTCTGTACTCGTTGGCCACTTCTCGGCCGAGTTCGCTGTCTGATTGGAAGTCTAAGACGAGTCAGTGCTACTAGTGTTACGAATGGTCTCGGATCTTTACCGGTGAAAATGACCAACCGGGAGAGCGTGCTCTCATCCCGTACGTAGCGATCTAGAACCGCTCGACGGTACGGGCGGCGACGTATCTGGTAATCGGGATGATCTCGTGAGAACCTCGCCTCGACGGGGTCGATCAGTTTGTGGTTGTCCAGTAGAACTGCAGAATGATGGTTCCAAGCTATTATCTTTGCTACAGTGAGCTTGCCAGACCCGGGGAAACCATTGATCCACAATACAGGCGCTGCCTTCGTGTCTGCCATGGCTGACCAGAGCGCCACAGAAACCCGGCTTCCCCTTAACACTCCGGGATAATGTGGTGATACTGGGTAGAAGAGCAAGAAAATATGTTTCGAAACAGGACGACGGGAAGTGATTGGAATACGAAATGTGAAAGATCCGAGAAATTCAAGTGCTTAAGAAATCCGAGAATATAAAAAGCGAACCTGGGTTGGTACTGGTATTCATGTCGAGGCGAACTTTATTTTAATAGCCATGTATTAGACCGAGTCACTTTTTAAGGTTTGTAGTTTTCCACTTATGGTTTACTACCCGAGTACCTGCTGAAACTCGTTATCCCGAATCGCGTGCGGTTTTGTAACGTTAGAATTACCTAGTACGGACTCATCCGGCCAGATATGGGACATACTGATGACAGTTCAGCGGAGCCAGAGGGGGGCGATACGTTTAATTCTAGTCAGACTTTGTTTTGAGACGGAGCTTTTCGCCTCGCTTTATAGATGGCGTCGACTTGGTCGAAGCTGTTAGTCCCAGGCCCGTTGTCAGCACGAGCACGCGGGCAAGACAGAGCGCACCCTTGCAGCAACCAGACGGAGGCTCTCAGACACGGGAATGGATTCAAGCCATAAAGTCAGCCAGAACCAAGTTGTCAAACAGGGCTGACAGGAACTACTTTGCAGTTTTTAAAGTTGATGTCAGCTGCCTCATACTTTACGCTGCGATGCAAACAAAGGCTGCGCCATAGCGGTAACTAAGTCGTCACGTTACAGCTCGTCAAACGCGTGGCCAGACCCATGACTGTTAGAATAGGGGTAAATGCGCCCCACATAAGTTTGTGTACCTATATATGTGTAGCCGCCAAAACCTCATGGCTAGAAACTTAGTATCGAATGACGGGTATTCAACCTATCTTTCACAGCCACACTCGAAGGATAAAACTAGTATAAGCGGCTATAGCGCATGTGCTAAGCCATCAGCCGGGACTAACGACGGTTACTTGCAATACTAAAGCTGTTTCAGCGAGTCTTATCCTGCCAATTCCGAAGTAACTGTCACCGATACGAGACTATGTGCTACAACGTGGACCAGACGCCTTTCTCACTAGCAAACGATTCAGATACATCCAATAGTTCTGTTTCATGTGACCTCTGCTTAGCTTCGACGACTAGACTCTCCCTCACAATGGCGGATAATCTGCTTCGGCTGAGCATCGGGACCCTCCGTCATGGGAACGGGAGATTAGGGACGTCACGGCCCTCAGATATGCGTAGGATGACCACAATAAGAAGTAAACATGTGACATTGGCGGAGATAGCAAGACTCTCAGGCCACCATGTATCAGCAACGATAGCTCTCCGGAACTGGGAAACGGAATATCGTCTTGAAAGTACTACCATTGGAGATAGTCGTTGCTGAGTGGGTGGCTCGTTAATGCTTCGCGTAGAATTCTCCTCACCAGGAGCATCGTTCCCTGTATGTTTATCCTCCTCCATATCGTCTACCAGCGCTTAACGAGACCGGGTCGATCATCAGTAGGTAGCGCGGATCTAAAGCTACGATGGGAGAGAACTTTGGATACCAGCAAAGTCTCTGTGGTTCCATCATTGCCAAGTTCGACTACATTTGATGTTGCACTTCTGAGCCGGAGACATTCATCGTCGAAAGCGCTGGAAAGCCTAAAGGTTGTACAGAAAGTACTGTGGGTGCCAGGGCGTGGCATCAGGTTGGGAGCGGGATTATAGGAGCTGCGCTTCCAAACGGAGATAGATTTGGAGGAAGATCGAGTAACGTTGAGGAACCAAAAACGAAGTATAGTCCGATCTGGTGTTAGTGACCAACAGTAAGGCGAAAAGCTTTCATCTCTTGGGGCTGGGAGTTCCATGGGGTCTCGATGAATACTTAGACTATTGGGCTGCGCCAGAGCAGACTGTGTAAAATAACACGATAGCCCTTCGATGTTTCCTTGCCCTCGACTTGATGGAAAAGTGATGCAACTAATCAACGGCAGCCTGCATAGACCTGCTAACGGGCCAACTTATAAAAGTAGACCATCATGACCAGCGACCGGGCAACAGGTGAGGAAGCTCATTTACAACGTCGCATTCATATATGGCAGTATGCTAATCATTTAGTTTCGGTCGACCTAGACTATAAGTACGTGACTTGAAGGGGGCCGTCCCTTTGAGTCCAGTCATTGCCGTGGTTTGAGTATAAAACGCGGGCGATTCAAAGCCTGCCATCCCCTGGAAATAGGGGTTTCTATGATACACTATTTTTTGAATCGTACGGGATCATACATTTACCGCATTCCACCGTTTGTGACGGGACAGAGTGTGGCCTCAATGAGCTCCGGCGGATCTACAGAACCAATTGGCGCACCGTATTATCTCTCGGGAATTGAACTATTCGGCAGAGGCCAAAATTGGAGTCCTCCGGGCAGAATAAAAAAAATTCTTTTCCAGTTCCTTAAGGACCTAGCGCCTGTGAGTTCACCAATCGCGGCGTAAAGGAAACTGATTCTGTCCGTGGATTGCTGGGTACCGTCCGTTTTGGCATTTGCCAAGTGATTGAATATCGAGATAATGCGGTACTTCACATGGTACCTCTCATTATCGCAACTGCCATTCTCTCCAGCCAGCTCCCCGCATCCTCTTAGCTAATTATGTAGATCACAACGGTGGGTTAGGTAACTCTATGATCGCCTTTCGGTGTTAAATACGATGATGACGTACATGATGTTGTAAAGGTCGATGTATGTAGGTCTTTATAGGCCCTACATACATATGTATATTGCTGGTACTAAGCAAGATCATCAGTACTATCGCAACTATAGCCAATCGTATCTGATTGCCTCTCAGCATACTAACCATCATGATGACGTACCCGGTACTGGTAAGTACTGCACAAATTGGACCTCCTTTTCTCTCTCAGTGATAAATCGAGCTCGATTCTTTACAAAAAGCATCGCTACTTGTACATCATCCGGGAACATAGCTCGTCTTACGTCCAATATCCTATAACGTATTTACACCTGAAGAATCAAGAACAAGAATCATACACTATGTCGACAGGTGGTTCAGGAGCAGATTCCGGTCGTCTTTTTAACTACGGCGCCTCCACCGCCGGACCCAACGTCGATCTGACCGACGAGCAAGCCCAGGGCATGAACGCCGGCTACGTGTGTAACCCCTATTGCTAAATCCGTTCTCACCCAGCGGTTACTGACACACCCGAAGCGGAGGGAGACCGGCAACAACAGCAGCAGCGGCGGCATCATGAGTTCGCTCAAGGAAGCCCTGAAGCCAGGCGACACAAAGCACATGGGTGATACTTCCCACGGCGGGAGCCACGGAGGCATCATGGACACGATGAAGCCCGGCGATCAGGAACGTACCAGCAGTAGCGGAGGCGTCATGGACACATTGAAGAAGGCCGTCGGCGTGGGCGGCGGTAACGACAGCAGTCTGGACGAGACCAAGGTCCCCAGCGCCTCGGGCGCCACCAGCGGCATGTTCGGCTCGAAGGACCCGTCGCACACCGGCACCGGGGCCGACCCGGGACACGCCGGCAGCGCGCTCGAGAGCGGCTCTGGTGCCACTGGGTACGGATCGAGCCCGGGCGGGTTGAACCAGAACCGCCTCGGTGCCCGCACCGCCGAGAACTACAGATACGACGAATACACTTCCATCGGAAGTCCGAAGGGCGCGTTCGGTAAGGGCAGCGAGCTGGGTGATAGGGCTACCCCGAGAGTTTCGGCCTTCGACTCGCAGGGTGCTATTGGACATCAGTTCACGGTGAGTAACCCGATGAAATCCCCATGCATATCGGGGGAAATCTGAGCAGTATCTGATGAGGAATGGGTATAGTCTGAAGGCGCCATTGGCAGCATAGGCGAGAAAGTGGGCGGTCCCTTCTCGAAGGAAGGGGCCATTGGAAAGCAATTCACCGATTCCGGGGCGGTTGGGGGCGCTGTGCAGGATTCACTGGGCCATGGGAATGCTACGAGACAGGGAAAATGAATTACTGACTGGATGAATGAACGACGTGGGCTGAGTTCGGTTAGCAGCGCATGTATAACCGTTCAATTGTATTATAGGCTTAAGTAATACCGAGTTTCGCTGGTTCTGCGAGTTATGTACCTTTGCCCCTGTGAGGCGTGCGATAGTAGTTGTTCATGTTCACTGCTTCTGGCTGCTTATCCCAAATGACGTGGGATTTCTTCCCTGCCCACGGAGGCATAGTACCCCGTTGCAATCACGCTTTTGAGGTTGTCGATCCGGAAATACGAAGACGTCAGATGGGATCACCAGAGGTTAGAGTGAACTCGAGCGGATAAGAGTTTAATAGATGCTACGGAACTGGGAATACACAGACAAAACAGGCGTATAAGGCACTGCCAAACGCGGCCATTTCTGGCATAGAAACTCCATCTCAAGTACTCAGGCAGTAACGTCAGCGGCATTCCAGAGATGGTTCTTGTCGCCGGCGATGCACTGCCAAATGACAATCTGCGTGTTGTCCCGGACGCTCCCGAAGTACAAGTCAGCGCAGAGTTCTGCTTTGCAATTAGTCCCTGAATCACTGTTTACCCCGGGGCGGTGCCCTGAAGGTTACTTACGCGGCCCCGCTTGGTCGAGGATGATCTGGCCTTCCGCGTTGTAGACCCAGTTCTGCGACGCCTGGCCGTCGACGCAGTCGCGTACGGTCAGGGGGCTCCCGTTGCTGCGGCCTACGCAAGGAGGGAAGTCAGCTGATATGCTTGCAAGTATATATCCCCGAGGTGCCTTTCAGGAACACGTCCGTATCCTACTCACCCGTGCCGGCGTCCAGACAGAGAGTCGTGTTGGCCAGCTGGAGCTTCGTGCTGCCGTCCTTGAGGTACCACTGCTGCTCCGGGGTGTTCTTGAGACTCGATCTGGTGCGGGTTAGCGAGAAAGCGCTGGTGACTGTTGGGAGCACGGGGCGGACAGGATCACCGCGCTGCCGCTCTGCGCCGGCGCCGCCGCTTGCAGCACGTAGTTGTCGTCCCAGGCCGTGGCGATCACCACGGTGCGGTACCCCTCCGGCCCCTGAGCCAAGCCCGTCGCCGCGAGCGCGAAGGCGCCGAGTGCAGTTGCTAACATTGCGAACTGGGAGGATTTCTTCTCTTCGAGTGTCTAAAGCAATGATTAACCTGTGCCCTTCTAGCCCTTAATCGGCGTGTAAACGGCACTTGGCATCGAGCCCTCATATATGCTCCCAATTTGGAACGCGGTGTGAGTCCTTGGCGGCTAATATGCAGGATCCAGGATGAAACCCATTTAGCAGCAGCTCCCAGCGGGGTCGAATAGATGAATTACAATCTAGAGGAAGGGGGATGACTTCTCGGAGGGTAATTTTGCCGCACCCGACCCAGCGGCGCTTGGTAACCTGCGGCAGTGATGATGATGTTAGGCTCTCTTTATGTTGAGATCGGCAAATCGTGGAATGGTACTCCTTCCTAGAACTTAGACGGCGACCGCAGCAGCTAGTATCCTCTGAAGCCCCTTAAGAATAACGGCAAAATTGATAAGGGAATGTCCTACCAGCGATAAATTCAGAATGGCACTTAGTTTTAAGGAACAGGAGATGTCAGGGCGTGTGTGCTTAATTCCGGGATGTGTGCCATGCTTTTCGATCGGTGTTGCTGATCCAGGGCAATTTAGAGTTCCTTTACCCCTGGACAATCTGCATTCGACGTTGCATACGAGCAGGCGAGTTACAAGACTATTCGGTGCGTAGTAATGTGGCCGATGATTTTATTCTCACTAATAATCCCAGGTCGAAGATAGATGGAAATTCCAGGGGTTCACAAGAAACCCGTTTAACTCACTGAAGACCAAACTGAATCTGCTTGGAAGTTGGACCTCGGAATGATAGGAGTGAATAGTTCATGTTTAGTAAGGCAGGAAATCACTTGCATGGGCTATCTGAACAATATACGATGTGAAGGGAAGCGAGGGATTTTCATAGTCCCGGTAGACATGCTCAATTCGCAACAATCGCTTAGTCGTCAGGCATCGTGTACGGAGACGCCCTGAATTACTCATGGGGCAATTCCCTATTGCCGGAGAGTCTACTCAAGACACTGGAAACGGCAACACTGCTACTCCTCGAAGCCCGTCTACACTCCGCGTCCGAATTCCGAAGACAACATTATCCTTGCTCAAGTCCACAGTCACCTCGTTGACGGGTCCAACATCGATCATGTCAGTCCAGAAAGGGGCATTCGTTGCCCGGAAGACAACCTCGTAACCGTCGACGGCCTCCTCGCCGCCGACCGGCGGGTCCCAGTAGAAGGTGCTGTCGTTGCTCAGCGCGGTGGTGTTGACCCGCACGTTCCGTGGCATCCCCGCCGAGTTGGCCAGGCTCCAGAGGGCCGCGCCGTTGACCCTGGCGACGCGGGCGACGTACTCGAAGTCGCAGAACTCGGGCAGGTCGCCGTACTGCTTGCCGGTCTGCGGGTCGACGCGGACGTCCTGATGCTGGTGCGCGTAGTCCTCGTGCGGCTCCGTGAAGCGCGCCGCCGGGAACCCGGCCTCGAGGAACGGCCGGTGGTCGCCGCCGCGCAGGTACCGGTCCAGCCGGTACATGATCGAGACATTCATCCCCGTGGCCTCGTTCTCGGCCACCTCCTTGACGAGCCGCGCCAGGTTCCGCGCCGGCGTGTCGTTCTCCCCGCCGATCGTGAGCCGCCGCTCCCGCGCCGTCGCGTTCTCGACCCCCAGCGGCGGTAGCCCCTGCGCGAACAGCCGGATCGTGTGTGGATCCTCGGTGATGCCGTCGTCCGCCTTGGGTGAACCGATGATGTCGTTGGTGAACATGCCCTCGACATTCGTAGACGCGTTGGCGTAGCGTTGCGCCAGGTACTGCGCCCCGTACACTGCAAGGTCTGGATTCAGTGCAAGTCCTTCCGAACCGGTTAAGCTAGCAGCCGGGGTTGTAAGAAATATTCCGGCGACGTAGAAACCCCTTGAATATCCCAACAAGAGATTTGCACACGGCCAACCCCCCACCCAAAGAAAAGGGGGTGGGTGTAAGAGGAAAAGCAAAAAGAAGGGGAAAACGAGGCCGGGAACAGCTAGAAAAACTGCTTACGTCCTTGCTCCTCGCCCGCCACGGCCACGAAGGCGATACTCGCGCGAGGACGCGGGTACGTCGGCTGCGACATGATGCGCGCGAGCTCGAGGGAGACGGCGACGCCGGACGCGTCGTCGTCGGCGCCCGGGGCGTCGGACTCGTAGTCAAGGGGGTCGCTGGCGCGGCTGTCGTAGTGGCCCGAGACGACGTAGAGGCGGCGGCCGTCGGGCTCGGTGCCGCGCAGCGTGGCGACGACGTCGTCGATGCGCGTGGGGAACGGGATGCGGCCGCCGTCCGGCTCCTGCACGTAGCCCACCGTCTCGACGGCCAGCCGGCCGTCGCCGGCGTCGGCGTACCGCTGGAACTCGGAGCGGATCCACGCGCGCGCCGGGCCGATGCCGCGCGCGCCGCCCGGGTCTTGCGACGACAGCGTGTGCCGCGTCCCGAAGGACGCGAGCTTCAGGATCGTCTTCTCGACGTTGGCCGCGCTGACCTCCGATAGCATCGACTCCAGTTCTGCCGATGGGGCTTGAGGCACGTTCGGCTGTCCGATCGTGGTTGGCGGCCAGCTTGCAGATGCGCAGGTGAATCTGGCGGGCGTCTCGGATTGCCTTCCCGCAAGTAGCCTCGCGGGATTCGGCGTGAAAGGTACCGCGGCTGTTGCAGCCGCAAGTGCGAGGACTTTCTTGACTCTCATGTTGTCATACCTGGTCTAGAATGCCGTAGCAGTGCGGTGTCTCTGGGGATGGCAATGATCTATATCAAACCCCACCCCTCCCCAACCACCACCCAATACAGCATATCATTAGAATAAGGGCTCTTGTCCTTATCCGTAAAAGAGCGTGATTCATGGTGAGGGGCCAACTTATCTAACGGCGAATTGATAGCAGCGATTGTCCAATAGGGGAGGTTGCCTTGGGGCTCCAGAAGAGGAATGTAGCAGCGTGATGTGCGGAGACGCCTGGGCGATATCGTCATGCCGCATCGGCGATGAACGCTTCACTACATCTTCTCCATCGATCATGTCCACCTAGGCGCTACTCCCCAACTGGGGAGTGGACCGTCCGTGAAGAAATCAGCTATCGCTATTTACTGAGCTCAACAGACGACGAGTAGGCGCTAGCGAGAAAAGTTGAGACGCCCATTCGACCGGGTCGGCCCTAAAATAAGGAAGCCGAATGATAAAGTAAACCATTATAAAGAGGATAGTCATCTTTCGCCCTGACTTTCACCAGCGAATGCTGTAAAGACATCTAACTACTGTGGAGTATATCTGGGTGGTCTAACTAATTGGTCAGTCCGACTGGTAGGCCTTGGTGTTATAGTTGTACAGAGGCTGTGTGATGAAGTGGCTCGAAAGCGTGTGATTCGCAGGATGGCAAGGAGCCAAGGAATGGTCCGGCACGACCGTCTCCCAAAAAGCGTGACAAGAGTGACACTGGCGCCGCCCGAAAAATTTCTATTCCCAATGCTAGCTGTGCTAATCCATGATCATAAATCGTACAACGCATTTATCTTGTAATCCCTAGTCGTATCATGAGCACCCGTTATCCCCTTTCGTATCCTACACAGTTTGAACTCGCGTTCGCCGCTCTATTCTAACCCAGTTTTAAAACAACAACCGAGAAATGCCCGTCCTCCTTATGGTCCCAAGATCACGCCACCTTATTCTACAGCCTACCATCTATCGGAGGACGACCGCGGCGACCCCTGATCGTCGGGTTCACCACGTCGCGCGCCGGCCTCTGACCTGCCCGGGCGGCAGTGCCGCCGCTGGCTTCGGTAGCCAGCGACGCAGCGGTCGGCGAGCAAGATGTCGACCTCGGCGCCGAGGCCTATCTGGCGCAGGCTGGCGGCCTCGGACGTGAGCACGTCGAAGAAGACGCCAAAGTCGAGGGCGGCGGCGAGCGGGGGGTAGGTGCGCTCGCGCGGGGGCTCACGACCCGGCTCGAGCCCAAGGTGCTCGACCATGTGGCGCAGCAGGCGGGCCCGCAGCGCCGCAGAGGCCACCGGCGAGTGGTACAGCGCGTTGAGCCCCTGCAGCTGCATGTCCTGTACGTGCTCGTCGCCCTTGGTCGTGTCGTGGAAGTGCGGGTTCCGCGTCTCGATCTGCATGATCTCCACCAGGTTTGTCGGCGCCGGGGTCGGTCGGTGTTGGTGTTGTTGCTGGCGGGGCTGTGAGGAGCGTATCTGCGACTGCGGCGGCGTCTGTGGCGGCGTGGGCGGCGCGCAGACCTCCATGTCGCTATCACTGTCGTGGCCGCTGTCAGTGTCACTGTCGGTTATTGATCCGCCGCAGCCGAATCTCTCGAGTATGTTGATGAGCTCATACGGCTCAATAGCGTATCCGCGAGCGAGCCGTAGTTGTAGGCCTAACTCCATGGTCATGGCGTGCTCCCCGGCATTACCGGTAACGATCAAGTCGGTGCGATAACCAGTGTACTCCTACATCGTCCTTACATTAGTATAAAGCTATCTCGACGGCCCAGCTCAGAACTGGGAGGAGTCTGTTCGAATACATACCTGTAACAAGCGGTTCAACCATTCATTGACGACGCGCGAGCTGCGGCCCTTCTTGTCGAAGACCAGCCGGTCCCCGCGCACCTTCGGCTTCGAGTTCCAAGAGATGCGGACCATGGCGTAGGGTGACCTCGCGCTGTGCAGACCAGCGGCGAACACCTTGCAGTACTCGGTCACGGATCCGGGGACGAAGTTGTCGGCGTCGACGAAGCCGATGTACTTGCGGCCGGTGAAAGCGGCGACGGCCATGCCAATGACCATGGCCTCGCCCTTGCCGCGGTAGACGAGACCGTCGCCGGCGGCATCGACGAGTTCCGGCATGCCGGCCTCGCGGAACGCGGCCGCGACGCCCGGGTCCGCCTGGTGGACGGCGATGACGGAGCGGCGCGCCCGTGCGCCGAATACCTCGAGCATCCCCACCTCGGCGGCGTAGCGGTCGTCGACACTGCGGCCCCGCCCCGGCCGGTCGCTGTTGGAGACCAGGATGACGAGGCAGTCGTGCGGCACGCCCGACAGCACGCCCTCGATCGTCTGGTACTCCTCGTTCATGCACGCGATGATGATGGCCATATCCTTCTCGGTGGCCGCCAGGGCCTCAGCCGGGACGACGATGTCTCCACCATCGCCTGGTCCTGCAGCCGGTGCCGCCGCGCCTGCGTCGAGCTCGACGACGCGTTGCAGCCCGTTGATCTGGAGGTTACCAAATTGCTCGCAATGCTGCCAAGGTTCGATTCTCATATTCGATTCGCTTTGGGCTATATGCCAGTTATGAGGGGTGTATATCTCTTCCGCCTCGGCTGTGGGGATGATATTTTCTTTCCTGGGGTAACTGGGTAATAGCGAGAACACAGAATGGGATATTACAACTAGGATATGTCAATGCGGGTATCATAGAGAAGTGTATGGGAAGATGTTCGGACGGAGGTTTGAGGGCTTCTCGTATGATATATAGCGGCATCACGGCCTCAAGGCCAAGTGAGGCCGTTTAATGGTAATCCACTCGCCCACGAGCGCTCGCCCGCCGTGCTCCATTGTTTCTGTACTTCATCATCGTCATGCACTATAGCCTGCACGAAGTCCTTATGACTATGACTAGACGTGGATCCCCAATGCTAGTAGACGGGGTCTGTCGAGCACCAGTGCTCGCGCCCCGGTAGGGATTGGCCAGCGTCTCGACCAAGCATGAGGCTCTGCTTGTCCTAAAGGGGAGTCAACCTTATGGGGCATTCTGTAGCCTTGGGGCCTTGCTGACTGAGGTCAGACCAAATCAAGCTTTACGAGTCCGAACACTCTCTCGGTAGAGGCCGGCTCTGGTCTTGTGCCACAAGCCTTCTATCCAATTGGGGAGACTTTTCTCTATTCGTGGGCACTGCCATGAACGGTCGGTATCTAGAGTTAGCGTCAGAAACCGCGCGAGGTAGTATAAGGCAGAGAGACATACCCAGGTTCTGTCGGTGGCCCCGCGAATTCGACTAGGACCCAGGCAGCGCTCCAGCGATGCATTTGGTCGTCTTGTGTCATTATGCTCTGTCTCACGTGGGGAGCAGTAAGCAATTGCGGCTCCTCTGCCATATACTAATAGGCCATCCGAGGCTGTGGTTGGTGAATTGGAGAGTTATGGCCGTCGGTGAATAAGCGTATCAATGCAAGCAGGTCTGATCCTTAGGGCATGTAAACCGAGGTACTGAACGGGGCTAGCATTGTACAGGAACAATTGACGTAGGGAGTAAGCAGCGTAGGCGGCACAGCAGAGCGGGCGAATGCTTTAAAGCGTTATTGGCCGTCAATCTCGAATTCTCGAAGTGTCGCCTGCCTGTTTAGGCTTTAGCGGGCCAAAACCTGGCGGGCCATCTCAAAGACAGCAGAATCACGCATAGGGCGGGCATTGGCTGCATCATGCTGCACCCAGGGCTTTGGTTCTATAGCGGCGATTGTCGGTAGGGCTGAGTCACAGATTTGCCAGACACCATCGCGGAAAGAAGCTCCTTTGGCTTCCTGGATTTTTATTTTTTGTAATTACTTCGAACACAATTGGTCGAATTTCACTCAGCCTCATTCAGCTTAGCCCCTTCTGACTCCTTATTTCGGTGGACGCCCGTGACCCAGTAACGATAGTCGGTCCCAAATTGCCAGTACCGAACCGTTGGACCTGGCGCGCCTGTCGCAATTCGTCTCATATCATGGAGCCTCCACGCCCGCATCCTCATCCGTCGCCCAAAAGTTCATCAGCTAGTTGTCCCCAAGGGCGTCGGAACAAATCAGAGACCCCCTCAAGTCATGGAGTTGCCCGGTCTATCCATCTCCTCCCTCACCGGCTTTCCTGAGATTCCTTTCTCACCGGGAATGTTGGTGCTTCCGCCTTCAATGCCGACGTTTGTGCTGCCCGAGTCTGAGGCGACGGGGGCCTCTCCCGGGGCGTGGCCTTCTTTGTGGGCTGGCGCGTTAGGGGCGCCGAGGCCCTGGGCTATAGGTGGGGTCATGTCAGCTTTCCCGCTTTTTCCACAAGTAAATAGAAGAACGTTGGAGGGGTCTTTCGCGGTGTATCTACACTCGCTCGCTGGCCTCTAGGAACAGCTGCCGGCGTTACACCGTCGACTAAGTAAAGTAAGCTGTGGCAGTTTCTACCTCAGCCTCAGGCGGGCATGGGGTTCGAGGTTCTCGACTCTTAACTTAATATCATGACTTACCTTCGGCTTGCTTTTTCAGGAATGTGTCGCTCGCAGCCACCTGGTTCTGACCTGGGGTCTTTGATGGCGCCATCTTGTTTCAGGTGCTAATTAAGATTCGGCTGCCTCAATATATCGAGATTTGAAACAATACTTTGTCGTTTTCAAAGTAGATGAGATACGAATTAGGAGATGTCGGATAATTGGATGCCTGCAGATGGTTTATCTGTGGTTTCGTATACGTCCCATGCTCCCCGCGAGAAAGTTGCGTCACTGTTCTTTTTAACTGATTGCGACTTATTGACATCATTCTGGGGAGCGGTCCACAGCACAGACACATCACTACCAGACTCTGGGCCTTTCCAACAGCTGGAATACCGAAATTGCGTGATAGAATTCCGAACAAGCGACAGTGGGTGATTGATCCATCATGAGCAAGAAAGGTACAAAATTATGGGCTAACTACCATATTCTCTGTCATATTACTATTACCAGGTATGTTTACTTCTACGGTAGTAGACAAAAGGAAGATCTGGTGCCACCAAAGTCCCGTCGGCAGGGCTTCTGCCAAACCAACCCCCACTTAACCTAGGCACCCCCCTTTATCCGCCCATTCCTCAAGCCATACGATACCCTGCATATATCCTGACAGAGGGGGTAATACGGGTTCCTTCTTTCGCAACCTCGCGTCACACTATGATTATGGACTTCCTAGGAAATAATAGTCATAAACCAATAAGATAAGGCACTTAAGCTCTTACTTGCTCTAAGACTTCGATGCTGCCGAGAGGGTGGTCATACCTTACCGCGAAGGGGGTGTGGAGGGGGTTGTACGAACGGTATAATTGGCTTCTTCCAAGAGAAACTGTTGTGCAGCAGGAAATGCTGCTTGTAGCACGAAGTACCCTCGCGTTAGGGTAAGTATTATTGCTCTTTTGTCTTTTATAGTGTAACCCCGGCTCTCAGGCAGAAACGGCACGTTCGAGTCAACTTATCCCGGCATCGTTTCGACTTCTAAAGCCGCAAGTAAACGAACTCTGCTCCGGCTACGGGTTCGTGGAGGAGAGATTCATGCACTTACTTTGCACCGACGACCTCAGTTGACTCAGTAGAAGATCAGGCGGCCGTACGAAATAGTCCACGCTAGCTCAGGCAGCGAGATGGGGGATGGAGAAAGTTGTGACGGTCTTTTTGCTGATGGGAAGGAAGGGCGCATGTGCCAGGACGATCTCCACGCGTTTAATACCGGCGCCGCAGACAGGCGCGGTCATATCGCCTTCAAAATCACGCTGGCATTACCGACAACGGCACACGCAATCCAAGGTCCATTCTAGCATCTTCTCGTTCATAGAAGCTCGAGCCTGCGTGCTATAATCCCTACGCCGAAGAAGATGCTGCCGCAGCCTATTTCAGAAGCAGATAACATTTCCATGCTCATCAATGCTCGTATGCGTCCATGCTCCGTTGGAACAGTCATTCTCCCATCTCCATATCAGCGCTATGCACAGGCTCTGCAGGGTAGAACAAAGAGGGTATCGAGCTGAATATCCAATACATATTCCCAACCAATCCATCAAATGTAGGGCCTCAACGCAAATGCGAGGCGTGGGACGTAAAATACAAAGTTAGGGCGATTTCCGCGCATGAAATATCACATTCAAATCATAGGGGCCATTTTTTTCATCCCATATTGGGATCAGAATAAAAGCCCAATACCTCGTTAGGGAAATAATCGCCAAACCAGCTCATCATCTCGTTTTGCTCGAAGCTCGTAAGATGCTGGCCGATGTCTGTCTCATTATCGTAGGTGAGTAGGTGTAAGTTTGATCCGGCGGGGCCGAGATAGGAGTAGCCGCTCGACGCCAGCCCACTGCCGCTCTGAGCAAAGTTCGAAGGACCGGCTTCAGTCGGGGAATACACCGATCCCACGGCGGATGCCGTGTTTGAATTAGTGCCGTTGACGTGTGTCGTGCTTGTGGGAGAAGTTCCAGCTTGGTACTCGAACCCCGACGACTGCTGAGACGTAGGCGTAAATGACGCCGAAGCGCCAGCTATGGCGCCTTGGGCGGATATACCTAGGGTTTGAAGCCTCGACTCGGGCATTGTCGGGGATTTAAGGCTATCACACTGTGGTGAAACGGCATACCTTTGGAGGGTCTTGCCCGTCAACGACGAATTGCAGACCCGGTGGGGTTGAGAATGATTTACCGAGTGACGCAGTGCGGAGGTATTCGGTTGCGGATATGGTGAGGCAGGCGGGTACATCGTCGTCGTCTCCGGAAGGCTCTGGCGGATAGGGTCATATATCATGTTCCCCGGCGGCGTAGCTGCAGATGCGGGAACTGGTGCCGGTTGAGATTGCACAACTGGGCCGTGTCCTACCGGGTTTTGGAAGAGCAGGGTCAAGCTCGAATTGGGCGAATTAGTAGTCCCCGTCAGAGACCATGCCAATGGCGGGCCGCTCTCTGGGATTGGCGATGCCGGATATTCCGGCCTACCCCCTAGTCGGCGGATTGCGCTGCTTTGGCGAGGGCGCTTGGTGCTCTCGTACTCCTCCACCGTGTACGTCTCACAGTCCCATATTCCCTCGGACTTCTGATCCAGTGCGGTGATGATATATCTAACACCACCCCAATACTCGTGCATCTGCTTAAGAGCCTTGTAGCACGCTTGATAGTTCTGATTCGCGGCCGAGGCTAGTAACAAATGCCGCGACGTAGGCTTGGTATCGAACCCTGTCCCGTTCTTGGACTGCTGACCCTTCGCGGCGTTGCACTTCGGATCAGATGGTGTTGTATCTCGAGAATGCGGCTGCGACCCATTCGTAACAGATTCCATGAGGAAAGCATTCGCGGCAATATATATAGGCTGCGATGTGAAGGGGTTGCCAATAAAGCATCTCGGATCGATCAACTGGGCGAAAGCCAGAATATCGGCAATCGTCTTGGCACTGGACATAGACAATTCTCGACTATGTGGTTTCAGTTGATGCATTCGGTTGACGGCCCCATGCCTCGTTAGAAGCGTCGGTTGGTGTAGGACAATGATGAGGGCATGGAACCAAACATGAACCAGGATGACTGGCAGCGATCAGCACTCTGGAAGTAGGGCCGTAAATATCCAACTCACATATTGTACCCTGCCCATGCTTGACGTACGCCTGAAAATTATTGGCATCGAACCGTAGCCTTGGATCTGTTCTCTGGTGGAGCTTGGTAAGTTCAGTCTCCATCTGCCCAAGCTTTTCTAACTTGTCTTGAGTGAGATCACTCGCATGTCCGACCTTATTCAGCACGTCAGATACTCTGCCATAGAGGTGGATGATCCGATAGAGCAATGGTACAGGGTCGGGCCACCCGCTGGGATTAACGGCAGATTTGGGGAGTTCCAGCTCGAGGTCTTCATCCTTGAGGGTAACTGGCCGGCCGGTACCAGACGAGATGACCCGATCCAGGAAGAAGACTGCCCAGAGCGTATCGATGCGTTCTTGTTCTACTTCCTTTTGTTCCTGGGGACTTAACGTATCCTCGTCATCAGGCTTCACCTGAATGACGTCCTCTTCGCCAGCCTTCCTGTTGAACGAGCGGGTGTACCAAGGATCCCTCTCACCCCGGTACTTCACGCCATCTTCCTTCGTGAGGCCTAGGTCGACTGCCATGCGAATGGCTATGCCGAGATACATCCACAACGCACTATCTTGGTCGGCACCGAAGCCGTCATAAGCCATAAGCAAGCAGGCTTGGACGGCAGAGACCGAAGGGCAGGGGAAAGTATCCACCACAGCGGACTTCGCTCGTTGAGAATAGACCGAGCCGTGCTCTGACTTAGCCAACTTTCCACCATTCCACTTCGTGAATAAGGATAGATCAGAAAACCGAGCTGCCAGCGCACAAACGGCATCGACAAGAATTGGTTCGACACGCTTCTCCTGAACCATTTTTGGGAACCTTTTACGATTTAGGAAAGGGTAATTGCTCCCCAGATGTACGAAAAACGTATCAACAAGACTGAGAATAATGGCATGTACAGGACCCTTGTCGTTAGGGTCGTAAACGGGCATATCGTCCAGATGGCCAAGCTCGTGATCGAGGAGTAACGAGCTCATGAAGCCACTATATAGAGAGCCCGAGCCAGGCGAAGTGGCAGACATAGAGCTCGTCCTCCTATCCCGGACCTTGACCACCATCTGTTTGAAGCCGGGAACTATAGCGGTAGGACCGAAGAACCTGAAGTACGGAACTCGGTGGCTTTCACTATGCTGTTGTACTGACGAGCGACTGGTGGTACTGTGGCTATCCTCGGTCGAGAAAGACTGGTGTCGCGGAATCGTAGATCGCCGCACCAGGTTCGGTGAGCGAGGCTGGGACTGGGCTCGCGACGGCCGGTCTTCCCGTTCCATCTTCTCCGGCTTAACAGGGGTGGTAGAAGTCGCATATTCGTTGGTGGCGTCAGTAACATGACCGGACCTGGAGCTGTCGCCGGGCGAGTCAAAATGGATGGTTCTATGCGTTTTACTCTGCAATTGATTATGATCGAGGTCGAGTCTATCATCTGTGGAGTCCTCATCGGCTGCAACATGGGTTCCGCTACGGTCTATAGCGGGCCCGCCCACTCCATTGAGGTCTTTCTTCTTCTCAACGGCATCGGAATAACCCAGGCACACATGGCCATTCTTCGTACAAGTCGAGCAAACAGGATGTTCGCCGGCGCACCTCGTCTTTCTTTTGCGACACGTCAGGCAGCTTTGGCGTATTCGTACGTCAGCTTACTGCAATAGGCATCCTACCCCTCAGTGTCTTCGACTGTGGAATTGGCACAAGAAAATGAGTCGCATAAATGCGAAATTAAGCACATGTACTTTTATCGGGCTCGAAGCCTCTTAACGAGAGATGACACAGCAACAAGGAATTCTTACGCTGCATTAATCCTCCTCCGTTTCGTCGGCGGGTGGCCTTGATTGTTGACGAATCGTATCTGCTTCGGGGTGGGCAAAGCTTCTGGGCTGTTGATGACAGTCCCCATCATGGACTGGGCGAGGTGCAATCCGTCAAAAGCAGCCAGCTCAAAGCTTCATTATGGCAATGACGACGATGGGTATACCCGCGGTTTCAGTGCTGGGTGGACTCGGCGATGGGGCCTTGCCGAAGTGTGGCTTTCTGCTTCGTATGAAGGCTTTCAGAGCGTTGGGTAGGGCAATTCAGCTGGGCCGGTCGGATATCGACGCATGACAGGGCTAAAGGTGGTGGACGGGGACACACAAGAAGCCTCGTCTAAATAACTGGTGATGATGGCTGCAAATGAAGGCATTGCCATCGGGGATAATCAAGTGGGAAGCCGCGGTGCCGCCAGCATTCGAAGGGCAATCCGTCACAGGTCACCTGTAGTAGCTGTCGGCGATCCCGGAATAACTGAGGTCTCAAAAGAGAGAGAGAAGTAAAAGGGGTGGGGAAGAAGACCAGCTTCGATATACAAAATACTACCTACTACGGAATTAGGTAGGTGTATCCATCCCGTTCTTATTCTGCGCGTGGCGCTCACTACTTGCGCTGGCTGGTTTGCGATATTGGCTAATACTACGTAAGCCTTTGCGGGTAGCTAATAAGAAGAACCCACATGCTGCCCGCGTGGAGGTCGACTCTAGCGTGTGTAGGCAAAACAGGCCAGATATCGGCTTGTGGGGGAAGGATAGAGTCCCCAATGTATGGTCTGGGGCCGGGTAGCCTTGCGGGGCTTTGCTCCCAATACAGGTAGGCTCTGGCCAAATAGATGTACGTAGTTGTACGTAGGTACAAATATCACATCGTCGCCATCTTTGTAAGCTGGTTCCTCATTATTCAGTTTTGATGTTTCAGCCACTGCGTGTAACGGTGGCTTAAACTGTTTTGGCCAGAGCCCTCTTATCCTTACGTGGGGCAACGAGAGACATCTAGGGATGTCCAGCGTGCCTTCGTTCCCTAGAATTCAAGACAAAACACAAAGGAGGCACCTGAAGTAAAGCAAAGAAGTGGGTTTCCTGGTACTGATATGGACTGATGAGTGAGTCTTAACACGTTAGTTGTCTTGTTGGAAGAAAGTTATGTACCGTTGCGCGCCGGAAAGTCATGTATGTATCTCCGGTAAAAGTACAGCAGGCGATCCGAGCTGCTGTCAAGATTGACATCGGATAGCCGGAAAAAATTGGGACTCTGCACATACCACGCCAACTGCATACTAATGTATGCCTGAGGTAAAGAGGAATCACCTATGTAGCTAAGCTAGGGTAGTATCAATGCATAGAAGGTTTAGATATCACCTTCTGAACATGAGGGGCAGGAAATCCATCCCCTCGGCATGTGTACCTAGACATTGTGTATGTATGGGGCCGTCAAACCACTGTTGCCTTACTAAAATACTCAGGAGGCTATTTCGGTAAAGTTCATAAAACGCGAGAAATGATAAGTGTAGGTGGGTGAGAAAAGAGCCTAAAACGCAAGAAGTCTAGAGGATACTATTCGAGCTTGACAAAAAGGCATTAGGAGACGTGGCTTCGATTTATAAGCAGCAGTAGACAAAAAGTAGACAAAAACACCCGACGATGCTGCAATGCTTTGGAGCTAAAAGGCCTTTTTACTGGCATTTGTTATACAAAGATGACCCCCCCCCGTAACTGTCTGACGAATAGATCCCGAACTACCTGTGTTGTAGTATTCACATATGTACAATATAGTGACATGCCGATTAGTTAGGAGGACCGTAGCGACAGCGCACGATATCACAACATGGGCAATGTCAAGCCCAGCGCCGGGGATGGTCATCCGAAGACGATATTAACACCCAGCTCGGCGCTGACCCTCCTCCAGAGATCGGCAGGCGTCGCCTCGAGGTCAGAGACGGCACCCACGAAGTCGAGCCTCGTCCAAACCTCGCGGACCACTTTCCAGGCCTGCTCGATGTTGGTCATGCCCTGGCGCATCTCGATCTCCGCGAAGGCCTTTTCCGCCAATATCCTGTCCTCCCTGCTTATTGCTTCGCAAGCCGCCACGAAGAGCGGCCACAATAGGGCGCCCATGGGGCCCCGGTGAGTAGTCGTCTCGACGCAGTGATGAAGCGCGGCGTGCGCGTGCTTCTGTACGAGAGCATGGGCTGGCAAATATCCATATATGGTACGATATAAATAGACGAACGCACTGTGCCGGTAGGCCATGGCGTTACTTAAGATTGATTGGAGACGGGGTCTATCTGGGCTCTCTTCACCCCCAGTGGTTTCCAGCACGCCATCCCGAACCACGGTATTCGGAGGTAGGCATGGTTGCCACTGCGTGAGCGCGGTTTCGATGGCTTGAGACGTGGTCTCGAATTCCGACTTGAGGACGGCAATCTTAGACACCTGGTCGGCGCGAATGGCCTTCTCCAGCTCGGTCTTCAAGGACAGTAGGTTCGATAGGCGATGCATTATGGGCCATAGCGTTGTAGACATTCCCAGCAAGGTGTCCACATTACTCAACGGCGACGCAGCAGGGGCGTCGAGCGGAAATGGAAGGAGGCAGCCGGCAGCTGGAGCCGTTGAGAGGGGGGCGGTCCCTAAGGACAACGCCGTGATAACATCATAAAACCGAAAAGCCTGGAATCTCGTCAGCATGTCTAGGTGCCTGGAAACCCGACCTGTAGCCACGCACCCGTTCCAAGAAGACGCTGGTAGGGCTAGAGTCGTCGGCAGAGTTCATGATAGTGAGAGCCCCTTTGAGATGTCCGTCTACGATATTCGTTCGACCGCGCTGAACGAGCTGAGTCTAGCGTTAGACGACGAGCCTCAACTTCTGACAGGGAAATATTTACCACTTCATAATAAACTAGCAACATGATGGCGGCTAGGAGTTCGTTCTTGTTAATTTTGTCTTCCCTTTGAATCAGCCTGGCCAAATCCTGGATGGCTCTGTTGTGGAACGACAGAGACTTCTCCCCTGTATTCACTCCTCGGTACTCCATATGAGCGCTGGCCAATGCGTAAACGGCATTCATCACCGGTGAGCTTTGGTGGGCGAGAGGTAACACCAATTGCTGAAAGGGATTGCCGCATTCCTCGCGAAATACGATGAGGTGCGAGAGCACGTTGCAAAAGTGGTCGACCAGCGCCCGCCTATGGGGCCGATTCGAGAATTCCGAAAAGGCCGGAATACAGAATTCTAGCGTGGGTGATACCACAGGCGAGGGGGCGATCATGGCAAGATCCGGCGGTAAAGACCGTGGTTGTGATATGACGCTGCTATTGGAATTCCTCCGTATTAGCTCGCGCGCCTGGTTCTCGTCATTCTCTGCGGTCCAATCGAAGTTGACAAGGCTGACTGGAGACATAATGTCGTCGCAGGCGGGAGAGAACGCGAAGACTGATCTGTCATCCTGCCCGCTTTCGGCTGGGCTAAACCCATATGTGTCGCGTGGATCGTCAACCGCGTCTCGATGCCAACGAACTATGTCTGCTGTAGAATCCCTCAGGGTCGGGTGGATATTCGCTGAGCCTGGCTGAGGTTCACGTTTCTTCCGTTGTCGTGGCTTCACGGCTTCGTACGTGCACTCGATGCCTTTCTCGGAACATCGTGCGCATTGCGGCCGTCGTTCATCGCATTTCTTTTTCTGTTTTCCACAAATGCGGTGTCAGAACACATCCATCAGACTTTTAGACTTCAAACCATGTAGCTACGCGACAGGCGCCATACTTTGTCTTTGCTATGTCCGCGAAGGGCATGAGTTAGGCTATCATCTGTGGCTAGCGATGGAGAGAGACGAAGTAGGAGGACCTACCAGAAGGTGCAACCTGAAAGTATACGTATTAGTTACAAGTTCAAGACGGCGAGATGGATAGGTGTACTAAGCAGAATGAAAAGGGGGATGATGCGTCAGAGACAAGAAGGATCGCTCTCTCGGTTAGCAAACTGACCTGCTCGAGATCGCCTCTTGGGCACCTTAGGAGGTGCAATTCGTGTGTACAACAGCATGGTACCGGGTCAGAACACCATCTTTGTCTTCAGCTTATTGCCGAGGCAAGCAGTAGCGTCAGACTGCCTCAGAACGTATTATGATGCCATCGATCGTTTCAATCGGCAACTACCAAGGGGCTCCGGGGGGCGTGATTCTAGAGAGTTTAGACGAGATTATGGAAAAGAAAAGAAGGAAAGCTCCGGGGAGGAACACCGGTAGGTATGTAGACGATGCGGAGAAGAGAGATCTAGATGCGTCAAAGTCTGCCCGAAATACTAGGCGCAATGATGGGGCTAGGGAACAGAAACCCTGCTTAGTGATCAGCTTAGCGGGCCTAGTGGTCACTATCGTCAGCTCTGGATGGATAGGCATGATCGGATTGGGAGCGACGCAGCAGTACACCGTGATCTGGTTAGGGCCGCTCAAGACAGATCGACGGACAGACAACCGAGGCTCCGGCTTCTGTTTCTGGACGGAGGTGTCATGTCACCGTATGGATGTAACAAGGTTTTCAATCGACTCCCGGAGGATGCTACGTAATGAGCATAGGTTGGCGCTCTTGTCAACGGCGTTGCATCCAGAAACGAGCCTAGAAGCTCCATAATAGTTACATAAACTCAATAGCCGAAAATGGGAAATGGTGGAGAACCCCAACAGCCAAGTCGCGGGGTCGTCGACCTACGGTATCAGGTCGTGGACAAAATAATTGACACACCCCACACTGCTTCAGAGCAACTTATTCCGATGCAACTATTTGCAAAGATTATAGAAAATCAATCAGAATGTTTAAAAGAAGTTATTGACATTGTTAACTTCCTTGTCCGTTGGCCTATTAAGTAACGGATAATCCGAAGTTGGCAGATAATAAAACGGCTTATCCATCGATGTCATTTTGCTCATGCGTAAGGGGGTAAGAGTAAAGTGTGACAATTAATTTATGTTGTCGACGACGTAGGTATACAATAAACGGGGTCTTTCTGTTAGCAGCCTCCTCACCGGGTTCACTCGAGAGTCGTATAGGTTCTCCAACAAATTGTATGGGATTCACCAGCTGACGTTATGTCAGTGCTTACCACTATCGCAAACCCCTGACAAGTGACCGAAGGTCTAGTCGGAAGTGGCCATGCGTTTTCTTTTGGAATCTATGTATTAACCGTATATGGAGATAGTGGGTTGGTGGAAGGCAACTAACCGAAATCACCCCGTGTGTTGTATGTAGTTACCGCCCCCTTTCATCCGTTGTACTTTGTGTAATAGCATGACTTGGAAGAATAACCATTTAGCCGGCGATGTTGTTTGTTTAACCACTTGTATACTATTGAATTTCGTCACCATCTGGCATTTCGCTCAAGAATAGGAAGTAATTCGGACTTTTTTTTACAATATATTGCTAAATAACCATTGTAATGGAAATGGTACAACGCACTTTATCTGGGACCAACGGTCGGGTTTAGTCTCGACGAATTAAATCGACTACTGTAAATGAATTCAGCCTTTCCTGCACCAAATTTGTAGCTGATGTTACTGTCCGTGCATTTACCAAAACTTTAAAATTAATGATAGTACTTAATTGGATGCGCCGCTGATAAGTGGAATGAACGAACCTAGAAAGGCCCGTGCGAGCATTTAGCACCTCAATAATACATGAGGTACAAGCCGTCCAGTACCAAGTATTTTCAGAATAAACCGCCTGTTCTGAAAAAGCCCGAACTGCACCTGAGTTCAGTGAATTATTCAGAGCATAATGGCGATAGAACATAGTCATAGTACCCCAACTAGTATGCGCAGAGCCTTGGGATAAAGCGTCTACCTTATAGCGTTGACTGAAATAGGGAGTTGAGGGTTAAACGTGTACTACTTTAGGTAGTTCGATTAATTCAGCATTTCCAGTCTTCAGGCTTACACCGCGATATTGAATACATTGATGCTCCCATGACAGCCACAAAAGAGTTTCGTTCTGTTCAACTATGGCAAGTGTCCTTTCTGCAACGTTCCTGTAAGTTTTCGAATTTAGCTGTCGGCTGCAAAGGAAAATTGAGCTGAGCCCGAGCCCCGCAATGATGATATTGGCTGGGCGCCCTGAGGTGGCAGAAGAACGACCAACGGGACTGTTCCATCTGACCTTTCGTTGGCCGGGGCTTATCGTCGTGAGACCAACATGCTCGCCATGCAGAAAGGCGGGCAGCCATCGCTCCAACTCGAGCCAATCACGCCAAGGTCGCGGCTGACCAAGAGCGGGTTTTGGGGGCCTCGAAGGGTCGACACCCTTCTACAGTTGCACTTGAGCGGCGGAGTTGCGGGAGAGCCATGAGGCCTCGCAGCTCTTTGGGGAAGTATTGCAGCTCGGTATCGCCTATTGCTACCATCCCATCCGTACCACCATCTTCCAGCATGGGCCTTCTCAGAGTCCCATCTCGACGCCCGCGTGGGAATCCCTCTTAGCTCATAGATAGAAGACGCCTCATGAAGATCCGCTATTTCGAAATATTTCTTTTCTCTCGTGTTAGCGCCGAATACAACGACTCGACGTGGTGATCCCATCAAATCCTTTCGCGAAGCCCATTAGGCAACTAACTGTCTCTGTTGCCTCGATCTCTCCCTTGCTCACAGCTCGTCCCTCCCTACCGGCGGAGCACCGCGCCCAGTCCTGGACTTCCCGACTATATTTCCTCTGGTCGCAATTAAACAGCCTGATTGAACTCATCCACCTTTAACGCCAGCAATAGACGTCGTCCAATACCTACTCTATTCGAAAGTCGACTCGATCTGGTGGCTTCAATTGATACCAGCCGGGAAAAGGTAATGTTTGCCAGTCGCAGCAGGCAATCCGGTGGAACGGTCGACAGCCCCGCTTGAGTGGAATTAGGTCAATATTAAGGAATCGAAAACCAAGCTTGGTTGCTAAGATGGAACGACTCTGGACCTGTTCTGGGTGCGCTGGATTGATACTCGTCGCCGTCTTAGCGCAAGAAACGTCAGCGAATTATAATGGCAGATATCAGATGGATCAGTTGGGAAAGAGGCACGAAGTTATACGCCATCAGAGGCGCGATGCATCTTGTCCCCTAGCTGGCTGGTTCCCGTGTTCCGCAGAAGCCGGCGGCGATTGCTGCCCTGATGGATATTCATGCGATACCGATTCTTGCACCCTTGGAGCTGGTGGACCGTCTACGGCGTGTGGAATGGCTAATTGGTATAATTGCCCATTGGACAGAGGCGCAGGTACGTCCAGGTTGTCATCAAGTCCAAGCCTGTATATAGTATCGGGCCTCGTCTCAGAGTTCTAACAACTGAGTTAGGCTGCTGTCCCGTGGGCACGATATGCGGTGACGATAGCCAATGCATCCTCCCCGAGGGAATTCCATACTCGATATCATGCCCGGCGGGCTACTACAACTGCCCCAACGGAGGTTGCTGTAAGCGCTTAGCAACCCTTGTTCCTCATGATATAGTACGGTTGAATGTGGCACTCATGACTATTTAGGTCAATCTGGAATGGAGTGCGGTAATGGTTATTGCTTCCAAACAGATCCGGCTACCTTTCCAGTCAGTACAACTGTGACGACCACGAACTCCGACGGAGATACAATCACGACGACTGTCACGGAGGAGACGGTTATTACTCCCAGCCCTGGGCCAGGGGCGTCTGACTCAGCCAATACTTCACCTTGGTTGCTCCAGAGCACTGTCTCGAAGCTGCCCGCAATCCAGACGGCCGGGTCCGAAGGCAGTGGTGGACTCACAAAGCCCCAGCTTGGAGGCATCATTGCTGGAGTTGTCATTGTCTTAGTTGTCGTCGTGGTGGCTGCTTTCCTAATCATCCGAAAGTTAAAACAGACCGAGAAAGCTGTAGCGATCGCAGAATCGTCCAAACGCGAGGATTCCAGTGGCCATCAACGGTCCCACAAACCAAGCTTTGGGCAACCAACAATCTCCGAGGTCGACGGTTTCGACGCCGACCCCCTGATGCAGAGCCCTAGCATCCGGCCCTCGCACATCCGCTCGGTATCCGATGACACTTTCACAGAACGGTCGCCGAGCCGCACGCCCAAGGTGCCCTCGACCTCGACAACGCCGCCAGCCTGGCCCGGACCGTACAACCCAGCGACGATATCCGAGGCGCCGTCGGAATGTCGTACCCATAGCATGGACTCGTCTCGTGCTGCGCAAGACGTCCCGCGGTATTCGCAGCAGACCCAGCGGGTCAGTTACGACTCCCAGGGATCCCATAGCCGACACTGGAGCAACGCGAGCGAGCTAAGCGCCAGCGCCGTGAACGGGCCCGCAAAGGCGGAACTCGAGAGCGAGGCCGTCGAGCAGGCAGATCGCCGACGGTCGAGCACCAGCGCGGCACGGACACCGATTATCCACACCAGAAAGAGCAGCGGTGGAGCTGCGAGGGGGCGAAGCGAGAGTGCAGCCGCCGCCGTAGCCTTGGGCACTGTTAACGAGTTCGGCGAGCTGCATGGCTACTACGGACCTCCAGACCAAGCCGTCGGGCAAACTGCCGAAAGACTCGACCGAGAGAGTTCGACGGCGGATTCGATGGTGTCTCGTCAGCTTAAAGAGGCCGCGGCGAGACTGAAAAGGGGGGACTCTTCGGTGAGCTCGACGCCTACTGAGGCTTATCGTAGGAATAAGGATTGATACGGCGCTTAATCTAGTTTTGCACCTTCTAGGTCGCCCGGTTGCGTTTTGGATTTGAGTTGCAGTGAAAAAAGCCTTGTCCATGGGTAACGGGTTGGTGGTGAATGGATTCCAGTCCCCCCTTCTTGAGTTGGCCTCTGCCCGTGGTGTAGGCGTTTCAGGCGTTGAACAGTGAACATACCCTGTATCTCGTGACTGTTCAGTTAACGAGCAACCTCTACTTTATCGTGTTCTGCTACTTGGCAAGGATAAATATGGGCTGGGAGGAAGCATGGCGGAGGGGACATATATGGAACAGAAGGTCTGCATTCAGGTGGTACCCTGAAGGCGTTCCAGGACAGGTCTCATAACCTCCGGGCATGCTATAGACTTACATACGTCCTTTTCCATTCTTATTGAATTACCATCGTTGAATTAGACGACGTCCTTTGCTTTCTGTATGATGCTTAATTGGGCACGCAGGCGCCGGCCAACATTCAGCCAATGGTTTTGCCCAATTACTGAAATACGGGAGCCGAATTATGAGCATTTGGTTAATTACAGCCCCAGATCGTTCACTCATAAATGATTAAAGCCTGCGGTTATTGGGATCTCATCGATTGAGTCGTTAAGCCCGGAGATGGCAGCGGATGCGCTATGGTCTTGATTTTACCGAAGAACACATCACTTGATCCTCTTCAACCTGCTCTTCGCCCCACTTCTATGCTTTCTCAGCTTCCATGGCCTTTGTGGCCTTCTCATCATTGAGCACACCTGCATCAACACTCTCCTCATCTGTATGAGGAGAGTGCAAGCCGACCTCGGTAGCCGAGAAGGCATCGGCAGGGTCGCGGTAGGCGGGAATAAAGTTGACGGCAACGGCATATGATTCCGCAGCGATGAAGAACATCAGAGGGACGATCATGGCGAAACCGGCGTTGCGCTTGTCGGCGGCATATCCAGTCAGAGGCGGGACGACAGCACCGCCCATGACGCCGCCAACGATCCATCCAGAACCCCGCTTGGTGTGGCGGCCGAGTCCTCGCATGCCTAGGGCCATGATGGTCGGGAAGCAGATGGACTCGAAGAACAGCGTCACATAGAGCATCGAGACACCCACGTTCTCCCTCTGTGTGATTGACGGTGCGATGAAGACGACACAGGCCGTCAAGAAAGCGAAGAAGACCCAGCGCGGACGGATGTACTTCATGATGAACGCACCGAAAAACCGGCCGATAGCAAACGCACCCTGCGCGCCGGCAAGGAACTGCGACGCTAGAGCGTCGTCGGTGTTGCTCCTCGTGTAGGCCGCGTAGTTGATGAAATATGCAGCGATTGCGACCTGGGCGCCGGTGTAGCAGAACTGGGCGAACGCGGCATGGAAGAGTCGGTACTGCTTCCAGAACGGTTTGTCGTCAGAATTTGCGTGCGTTTCGCTTGCCTGAAAGGCCATATCGGCGTCGGTAATCTCGGGGATGGTTGAGAAAAAGAACACGAGCGCCAGCAAGAAAACGAAGATGGCGATAGCCAGGTAGACCCAGGTGACATTCTGCAGGGCTGTCTCGTCGTCGAATGTGAAGAACACGTAGGAGCCCATCACAGGGGCTACCACGGTCCCGATTCCGTTGAAGGCCTGCGAGAGGTTGATGCGGATTTCGGCATAGCGGGGAGGGCCGCAGACTAGGCATAACTATTAGCATGGTTAATACCACACGGGCCTTATCACTTGCCGGTAATGTAAGGGTTGGCGGCTGTCTCGAGCGAGCCAAGTCCGTTACCGATGATGAAGATGGCGACACAAAAGCCTCCGAAGGATCTGGCCTGAATGCAAGGCCATGCAACCAAGGCTCCAATGCCTAGCCCAGTTTGGTCAGATAGCTGCCTACGACGAATTGCTCGCGTGAAAACATACCATACAAACACAGACCCCACATGAAGGTAGCCCGATATCCGTAATGTCGCAAGATCCAGTTGGCATGGCCAAGAGAAGCAAGGGGGTAAGCGCTGTAACGTCAACCGTTAGTTGAACGCGCGGGGTCGGCAGGGAAAGAAAACGAAGGCTCAAGGCAACGCTCACCCAAAGTACGCGGCTTGAAGGCCAGAGGATCGGGCCTGGTTGATACCCAGAGCATTCTGGAAGTGCTTGTTCAGAGTATCGAGCAACCCGTAGCTGAAGCCCCAGAGGAAGAACAAGAGAGTGACTAAGCAGATAGGATAGAGCGACTCCCTCAGCGTCAACTCGGCAGCTTTGGTCCGCTTGTCGTCGGGGGCCCTGAGGGTCCTCCTCTTGAAGAATTCCTTGACGCCCATCTTGCTAACTGCGCTGCGCCGGTACCGGCAGATGTCAGTGCGAGATGCTGTGATTTTTGATAACAGTCGGTATCGCGACAGTTTCGCAGAGGATAGGACTCCATTCGCCCTCCGGCGATGGGCATGGCCCATATATACATCCCGGGAGGCAAGAAAGAATCACTCTGGAAACGGGGTTGCCGATGGGCCCAATTGCCGATCCAGGCCGTAGTCGCTAATCACTGCCGTATCAAGTCCCCGTCCGCGAGTGAAGGGTCTGGACTCTGGAGTAGTGGGACAACGACAAACACCAGGAAATCTGGAGTTTGGGGAATGCGGGGCCACGGGGCAATGTCGGCCGAAAGGACAGGGCCAAGAAGGCCCCATGAGCAATAAGGAAGGTCGTGATAATCTCTGCCTGCAAGAACCACTTAACGCAAGGGTTCTCCTTGTATTACTGGTACGCTGTGGAACTACCCATGTTAGACAAAGCCCAAACTCGTTGTGAACAGGATAGCCTGCGTAAGTCTGTAGTCCAACAAGACCACCGTATAATTACGTCTCGTCTTTCCCACTTAAGTCTCGTCTTTCCCACTCACGTCTCGTCTGTCCCACTTACGCCGTCGTCTGTCCCACTTACGCCGTCGTCTGTCCCACTTACGCCGTCGTCTGTCCCACCTACGCCGTCGTCTTGGTAGTGCCGAAGTTCGAACGGAATAGAACCGGAGTACTTGAATAGTTGGCTTAACAAGTTGTTAGCCCGGATATTGGCGGTATATTGTCGCATCCATGAGGTACAGCAGCACCCAAGATGGATCGCCGTCCGGCAGGTTTGGCAAATTCTGCCCTCGAGTTGACGTAATCTCGCGATGCGCTTGTTTATAGCCCTAGCTAAGTGAGGAGCATAAGGTTCGCAATTTGGGGGATGCCCCTAATTAGTGCATGAAGCACCTCCTTATCATAACTATTCAGAGTTCTTGACTCATGCGCTGGTTAAGTTTACAACAGCCTAGAATTGTCACCGTCCATGTAGCTACGGAGGCTAATAGTTTATAAGTTCTATCCTGTCCTACATATTATGGAACGAAGATCCAGCTATCTTGATCTGTGTGCTGCTCTCCTCGTTATTGAAACCTGGGTTTAAAGGTGTCCCGAAGGCAGCTATATGACGAACTCCGTTCATTCATGCAATATTTTGAACACTTTCAGACGTCTTGTTTCTTCTGCAAGGCTCTGTGTGTGCCATGTCTTCGTTTCAAAGTCAACCCCTTTGAAGTTTCGAGTGAGCAAATAATACACAGGTTATAGCTGTATCAGCTAAGCCAATGGCTAAACCCTATGCACTTTGCGATTAATCATATGTAAACCATCTCATGGTAATATTAAACTAACCAGCATTATTACGAGTGAAATGTTAATTATTAATATTGAATCCTTGCCCGTGGGTGTAATGGATGACTTGATCATTATGGCCAGGGTCTGCCAGAGAAGGACTCTTTGCTGTTTCCGTCATATGCCCAACTACATAGAGGTGTAATAGACTTGGCCCTGTTACTATGGCACCACACTACGGTTCTCCATGTTCGGAAATTTGATCACTTAGTTACTATTCCCAGATCTAGGACTTCTACGGTTATTAAGGAATTCTCCTTCCAATATGCTTAGAACTCGGATGGGTTCACTAGCAATCGCTCTGGAAGCCACTGTCAATCGAAGGGTCTCATTAAAGCCTGTGGAAATAAATATAATATCATAAGTACCATCATTGTCGTAGCTGCGTTACCGTCGTAAGTCTCGTAAGCTGTTAGACCCCATCTCCCGCTATAGCTACACCTTCTCTCCCCATTCAAGTCCACTGTTTACTTTCTTTCTCATCTGCGTTCTATAGTACCAGATAATACAGCCAGTGGAAACTAGGGTCATTCCGAAATAAATAGAAACCCAGGGTGAAATAGTCGCGTTACTGTCAGGCGGGATCCAGTTGAAAAATGTCATTGAGAACATAGTCTGGCATGAATTAGCATCGTATTTAGTTTGTGGCATCATTGGTTGAAGGAAGCTCACCGCAAGGAATGTGCCAGGGAGAAACATCATTCCTAAGTATGATATATATTTCATCTGGGAGCTGTCACGTTTAGACGCGACCGCAATCTCAATGGTTGCACCTGCGTCCTTCCTCGAGTAATAGTTCCACTCCTATACATAGTTGTTAGCATCTTGCACTTATTGACATTCGAATACTCACCATTTGTGTGGCTAGCGCTATGCCTCCTAGAAGACCCTCGCAATGTCCCGCCTTGCTATCGAACTCGGTGACCATTTCCAATAGCCTCGACCGTATCACGCTCCCAGCCTCTCTTTCTCTGCTGTGATTATCTGATCCGTTTCCTCCTGGCCCCAATTCATTATTTGAGAGTGTATCCAAGTGATCAATCATGGACACAAGCTGTGCCTTAAGGCTTTGCAGCCCGTTCTGCAACCGGCTCACGTCAACCCAGAGTTTAGTGGTTTCGCAGTCTCTTTCCGTGATATTCTGGTGTTCTCCTTCCAGTCGTCCTATAAGCCTGTTCTCCATATTGATAATCCTTTGGTTGAGGTGCCGTCCTTTTCGGTCTAGCATGTTGAGGAGGCGCTTGCGCTCGAACTCCGCAAAAACCATAGGGAGTATGAGAGGATGGAAGGCTGAGATTTTCCCCGAGCCTTTCAGTCGTTTCAGCCATATCGTGGTATCTCGCATAACACTTTCCGTGCAGTCATACATGACCGCAAACGTGATGTGCTTGTCGGTGAAGCAAGTCGTAGACAGTGCAATGTCATTCTCTTCGGCAGGTGATTCGGTGTCGGATTTGCAATTGTAAACTGTTGAGCTTATATCAGTCTCTTCCCTCTAGATGTTCCCTCTGCACTGGATGTAGCCTTGCTGCACTTATAACAGTTGAGTCGGTCTTACCGATCGATGGGCTTTGAGGTTCCCAGACCACTGACTTCATGTTGAAAACAGCAGTTGACTTTCTGCCTATGGGTAGAGTTATGGACCTGTGCTGGAACAGTCGTTGGCAAGCAAGAAGAAAGGTTTCCTTTCCATACGGAAGAGCCATAGGATGGATCGTCTCCCCGTCGTGAGTCGTGAGTCTTCGGTGCATGACAAGGATTATGCACGGCTCGCGATGGACAGTCGGAGAAAGTTGGCACTGCTTTTTCTGTCAAATACTTCCTTAACGGCCCAAGTATGATGTTCCTAGGAAATATGCTTGCCTTTTCCACCCAAGCGCGATACTCATTTTCAGAATTATGCGTCTCAACATCATCCACATTGACCTTCCCCTGTAGAAGCCGTAGTATGTCAATAATTCCTGGAATTCCCTGCAGAGAATGTAATGTGGGCAACTGACCGTCTGGTCCATCCATATCCTGAGGGTTTGAACCAAGCACACATGGCCTGGGTGGAATTGGAAAAAGCCAAGCTCTTTTGTCGTTAACTCCTTTCTCTGAATCAACCACTCCATAGCAAGAGAAGTAGCCGGCTTGGCATAATAATCCCCTTTTTTTTTCAATCGTCTAAGGGTAACGCCTGTTGTCGATATATGTAATGGGCCAGAACGGCAGTGAAGTATGCTGCCACTACATGCACGGCCGGGGGTATTACATGTCCCGACAATGTGCACTTTTCGGTGAATGAAAGTTGTACTACCACTCAAAGCACAACACGTTTTCGAATCCATGGCCAGAGGGGGCTATGCTAATATCAGGATGCAGTTGCTGTTCTGCATAAGATGGCCAATTGCATGCCGATGCATACACCCAAGTAAGCCTGCGCATACTACCACAAAATTGGAGATGGTGGGAGGGTGACCATAACGTGGACGAATGATGCATAGAGCTGCAAGTTACCTCCAAGCCCACCTTCTGGCATTACCTGAGTGCCCGAGTTCTGTTAGTCATGGTGGTAAGGCAGGCTGATATGGGTTCAGCCCCGATGATAAGCAGGCACACCGAAGAATGACACACTATTCTGCTTACAAAGCCCAGTTTTCGTGGCATGCTGTGATACATAGCTGATCTCAAGTGTAAAAACGAGGCTCTGTCAAGGTGAACATATAACGGCCTAGGAGCGATAGCAAATTCTGTGCCTTTATATACATTTCTTTTCTTCCCGGCAAATATCTTCTCTGTTTGCCACGCCTAAATTATCACTAATGCCTTCCACAACCAAAATAATCCTCTACAAACTCGTAGACTTTATACCAGGGTTCAAAATCGGGCAAGGAGCAATGGCCCAGGGTGACAAATTTCATCCCACCCACAGCCTTGGACATAGGTACGAAAACGCCGAGGTCCTTCAGAAAATTCTCATCGAGGAGCATGGATTCAAGAAAGATCAATGTGTGATCAGGGTATGTCAGCCTCCGAAAGATAAGAGTGGTATGAGTAGCTGATATTCAATTCGTCTGATCTTCCAGAGCACCAACGGAAAGGGTTTGCAAGTCCAGCTTCCTGAGGGTAAGCGTTTGAACGATGTGAGTGCCTCTTTGTGACCTGGTTGGTACACTCGTGTACTTATTTTTGAGTAGGCTGCCATAGACAAAATATTTCTTAAATTTGAGGAGGAACACCGGAAGAAGCAGCTAGAGGAAGAAGACGAAGACAAAGACAATGAATAGACCCAATACATGGGGTATAGTGGTATGGCATTAAAACAGAGCTACGAGTACCTTCCCATTGTCCTGAACTCCGACAAGAATGCATTCTAGAGCTTATAAATAATGGCATCCTGTTGGTTGGGTCGTCGTGACCTAAAGCGATGCACTTCAAAGCCCCTTAGGCTCTGGTCATAATAGTTGAGCCACGTCCTTATGCAGTAATGGAAATACTGGAATCGGATAACAGTCATAGATTTATTTATTATAGCTGATTCGCTACCATAACGAATGGGCGCTTACTATCATTCGGCTGGAATAAATTGTTTCCCTTAAACTAAGGTTGGAATAGCAAAAAGACATACCCCGATAACTGTAAGTGGCTGAACCAATATGATCGGGGCCTGCCCCTTATTTATTCACCTTCCGGAATATTACACTATGCCCAGTTGCTTTAAACGTTTACCTGTTCTCGCCCTCGTGTTGTAGATCTCGCAGAAATATCCGTACTTCGTCTGAATCGACCCGTTTGTCAGCATCGACAACTAGCATCTTAGTTTCGATAAAGAAAAGGAACTTGTGTAAGGCGGAGTTGCATCTACAATGGTCTTGCAAACTTCTGATATGCTACACTAATGTCAGTGTCCACATAGAAGCAAGGATAATCTCGATGCTACTCACCGAAATAACAGTTGTTTTAACGCTATAGCGGATCTTGGCGTTTGAATGTTCGAAAAGCAGCCAGTATCGTTTCATTACCACTTCGCCTAGGGAGCGGTCTCCCCTCTCAACCGTTCGGCCAACCTTGAATTTGGTCCCCGAGTAATTAAACCAAGGGCCGTGCTGCGTGACCTTCTTAAAGAAGATATCCTCGGTAAACACCCCCATTGCTTCAGTAACTTCCGGATCATTATCCTCTCCCTCACGGCTTTCCCTAAAAGCCTCCACCCCTACCCAACCAAGTATAGCCCAGGTGATAAAATCCAGAAACAAACACCCGAGGCACCACACGTCATATTTCACCGACACAAATTCATTGATATCGTGTTCTGGCGGTCGATAGGTCTTTGTGTGCGTCACCTTGCTTGCTTTCAATTGGGAACCTGGCCTGACTTTCCTAGCTAAACCGAAGTCTGCCAGCTTCAATGTGAAGGGGTGGCTTTCACCAAGCTTAGGTTCAAAGCAAAGTATGTTTTCCGGTTTGATATCTGCATGGAGCTGAGCGCTTTGTTCAATTTTGCTGCTAGGAGAAGACACATCGAGCAGCCCATGAGTCGTTGCAAGACCTTCAGCAATTCCGCCACATTCTTTTAAGAGCCACTCTGTCGAATACCAAGTAGCAAATTCCGCATTGGTATCTCCACCTTCGAATGGAGAGTGCCTCTTCCACATCTCCTGCAGGTTGCCGCCATCCGCCCAAGGGAATACCAAGTAAAACTTTCGTCGATGTTTAAATGCCGCGAGAAGTGGGACTATCCGCTCATGCTCAGGGGTTCTCTGATTGGCTTCAACTTCGAGTCTGAAGCTTGTCTCTGTTAGGCCCGGGATTTGACGCTCTTCGAGGATCTTTAAGGCAAATCTATCACGAATCTGACCCTTATGTCCCTATATTCATTTCCCGTGAGCTTCTAGGTACCAATCTCGGAAATTTCAAGTTGAGTGCACTTACCAAGTCATGATGTTCATCATAGATCTGGATCCTTCGGACATAGGACCATTCTCCATCCTTAAGATTGGTATTTCGTTCGAATTCGATCCAAGGAAGAGCTACTTCAGGGCTCAGCTCTTCATAACGTTTTTCGCCTGGATTCAACCGCTTTAGGTAAGGGGATCTCATCTGCCATTGTACGTGATGAAACAACTCCTTCTCTATAGGTAGCATATCCTGGAACGCTTTCGGGATATACTCTTCGGTCCTCGGATTTGACGGTATGTCCAGAAAGGGGAGAGCCTTATCACAGAACCTCGGCTCTCCTGGCGCATAGAAAGATCTAATCAGGTCACCATTCCCTATCAATATCAGAGTCGCAAAAATTATTCTACCGCCAGTACACAAGGCGTCCTGGCAACAGCAATCCGCGCCTTCTTTTGGGCTGATGAGACTGGCGGTTGTGTCCAAATGTGGATGATCCTCATCTGAATGGCCGTGAACTGCCTGTAGAAACTCTTTAACTTGTTGATGACTTAGAATACTGAACAATGCTCCTCTTGGGATGAATCGGCCACGATAGTCGTCGAGGTCTCTCTTTGAAGCATGCTGGAGAGCTCGGACAAGGCTTTCACGAGCAGCTCCTGCGCGAAATTGACAACTCTCAGAAGCCCTAGAGGTTGACGGCCTGCGTGGCATTGTGACGATATGGATTAGCCAACGTCCCAATAGCGAGATGTCTCGGGCGGAAGTCTTGTGTAAGGGAAAGAAGATGGGTGTAATGGAAGTATCAATCCGGGCTGGTCTAGTTCTATGCTATGGCTCTGGGAGCAAGGTGAATCCAAGCACTCGGATGGGTTCTCTTATTCACGCTCTCGGTGAACAAAAGCGGGCATAGGTCTCATTGGAGCCGAAAGAGCAAGGGTTTTGCGCCATCCTCTTAGCGCATTGTAAGCAAGAATGTGGCGTTACTACAAGAAGGCTATCTTCTCCTGCTCGAGGGCATTAACAGCGTCGCTGAAGGCCTCAACGGACATAGCCTCCATTTACACAAGGAGTATTGTTGGGAAAGGCGAACGAAGCCCCAGTAGGCCAGTGTCAGATGAAGTTCGGAACTTTCAGCACCACCTACTTGTGGGGGATTCAGAATCAGTTTCAGCAAACCATTCGGGTCCTTCAGAACAACCTCAACAATTTTTTTTCCCGCTGAAAATGGCTGGCGCTTCTTGGCAAGTTTCGACCAGTAATGTTCATTAACCTTCTTGAATTTCCGCCACTTCAGATTTACCTACTTTCTAATATCGAAAACGGCTTCATAATAACACGCGATCTGCATCCTAAGGCTGCTTTTAGCCCCAAGCCACTTTTCCTGCTGTTTTTCTATTATGGACCCTTACCTGCCAGGGACGACAAGGCGTTAGCTTTAACAATTTTTCTGCAGGCGGGGTGGCAGCCCTATTTATGCGCACACATTAACCCAATCAGCAGCCTTCTAGGGGGCTACAGTAGGCTTGGGCGCTGATTTGCTTCCGTTTTAGGCCTAGCGTCTTTAGAAAATTATTGGAGCTAACGCCGCATCCCCTATCAGAAAACACCGTAGGCTAAGGCTTTCGTTAACTATCATTTTACGATTTTGCGGTAATAACATAACCGTATACGGAACGCGCCGTTAAGAGCAGCAGAGGCTCGTTATTATGCTGTTCCTTTCGTAGCCGTTGACAGCCGTATTTATTTATTAAATCAAACTTACGAACAATGCGAACCACCGGCAAAAGCAGTTCCACTTCTAGGTAACTTCCTGACAGGGTAGCACGAACGAGAAGAATAGTCTTCCAGCCAGCATGGTGATTAACGATATACAACCCGCCCCTACACCCCCGAACTCAAGGCAAATAGTGTTGCGGTCACAATGTCGCCACATTGCTGACCCCGCTCAATCTGCATTTCTGCATGTACTTATGCATGCATGGGTGGCTTAACAGAATATATCATCGGGTAACTTACCCTGCGAATGGGGCACGGACGGGCTCAAGCCTCCTGCTCCCTTGATCTGTCTAATCACAATTCTAGACTTTCCAAAATACGCAACGTGCGTTGTTTACGTCCAGTTTCAGGTAAGTGTAGACACCCAAGTCCTACAAAGCCAAGTGATTACGGTTGAGCCGGTAGTTCATTGCTGCGAGCCTTATTTGCCGTGCATGAAGAAATGCAACGATATGCAGCAATTACAGAAACAGCCTATGAAAGCCGAGGATAAATGGAAAGATGTGGCTGGACGGGCTTTGTATTGGACTGACTTTCCGGCTATGTCAGGATGAGGCTTCGAAGATCCCACACTGATCGGTGAGGTCATCTACAATACGCTCGATGTCCTTACATAACCGGGGTTGGCCCCCCAGCTTCCCACTTTTGTCTTGATCAGCTAGCCATGTACGCCAAACCATACAAACGATATGACATCCATCTTTTCCAGATTCTTGCCCAGCCCTTTCCATTACAGCTTCAGGGGGCAATACACTCACTCTCCTAATAATCATGGTCCAGGACAAGGGACATTGAGAAGCCATGAGTTCGACGGTATGGAAGTGCAAGTGATTTCTGGATCTTGGATCGATGGGAGAAAGCTTCAGAGCCTCCTGAACCGAAAGTTTGGGAGGGAGTATAAGCTCCATGTGGGTGTGCACCTTTCGCCACTCCAGACCAAGCCATAGCAGTGCCCCTGACAATGGTAGATGAGGTCCAACAATTATAATCTATACGCGCCCGAAAGACTCACAGAGGAGGAGATTATTTCATGTTGTTGATTGCTTTCCTGTAAGAAGCTATTCAGGCTTTCGCGATATGAGCCTGAAGCCAATTCCAGGCGCAATGATGAATTAGCTCTGTCAAGAGAAGCCCTCTTGGCGCGTTGACACAGGGTTTTAGGGTTATGCGTGAAAAGGTCTAGGATATGGTGATATTTCTATATAACATAGCTTCAGGTTTCGCATCATGTCTCAGGTGGAATAGCTTCCAGATTCTCATATGTTACAGCTCCTCTGGGTTCCAACAACGTAGGTCACCACGGCTTCTGTTGCTTCCGTTGCTTCTGCTGTTTCTACTACACATACTTATCGCTGGATGCAACATTAGTTTTCCCATTATAGAACCCCTGCAACAGCTATGAGCCGTCACGCTTTCTCCTTTACTCCTTTGAAGCCATCACCAGCTTCGCCGTCACTGATGCGGCTGCTGTGCCGCCACATTCGCACTAATCTTTCTCCATTCTCACGATATGTCCAACTTCCTGTCGCTGTATGAAATCATTCACACTTCTATTCAACGGAGGCTCGCTGGGCCGTAGCCGTCATCACCATACATCCACTTTGCCTTTGATGTCGAGTTCGAATCCTGTCATACTCCCTCCACCTTCCGGCCAGCACCTTCAGGTCCGCAGTGTTCCTATACAAATTGGAAACCACTTCCCACTCAGAAAATTCTCCTTCTACCCACTGACCGTTGGACTAGCCAACACCTTACACCTTGCCATAACCGGACAAACAACCGCCGTACCGAATACGAGATACGTGCAGAAAAGGGGTAGCTTGGTTAGTCACCAAGGCTCAGAACTCTGTAGACACCCCGGAATAAGTTGTTCCGGGGCTCCCACGCTATATATACAGCTTTCTACCCACTGGCCCCTGGAGCCGAGATTAATCATGACAATTTACTCTTCCCGCACTTCATGCAACCTTCTCTCGCGGTCAGCCTAACTGTGACAAGATACTAACGAAGTAAAAAGAGTGCGGACATCTTCCTTACCAACCGAAGTGATGAGGAGCTCTTTGCAAGGTGACGCGATCGATTGGAGGAGGGCGAGAACTGGCCTTCAGCGCGAGTAGGCGCTGTGGTAAATGTGTTAACTGACATCGGGATTTAAGATCTGTCGATGCGGTATTGACCGTCGACAACTGAACAGTGCCTCCACGAAGGCGAAGGTTCCCATCGCGCGATAGCGATAAATGTAGGGTTTTTGACGACAAGAAGCCTACATCCTGGACGTCTCAAGTGCATCCTACTAAGGAAGTGGCACCGGCACCAACACCTTTACAGCCGACGCCATCTTCTCGCCCTGCATATGGATCTTCAGTTCCTTTATTTCAGTTGTCGTACAGTCCGCGACGGTTTATAGGTGAGGATCGTGTTCGGGCTGTCATACAAGGAAGATACAAGACGCCATACATATGGAGGGGAGACAGAATAAAGCCATCAGAACTCAGGCAGAGCTTTACTCCTCGCAAGGATGGAAAACTCGAAGCAACTCAAAGCGGAACTTGCCAGAGTGTTAAAACTAAGGCTTAGCAGTGGAACAATAGCTAGGCCTTGGTTCAAGTAGATCAACCCCTAGCAAGGACTAGTTACAGCCAACTCCAGTATCGCTTTCTCACAGTTACCGCTGTATTTCGATGTATTTGAGGAGGTATCATTACCTTCCTTTTTAGCTAGGATATTTTCGAGGTCAACCTGATCCTGATTACTTCAGTTGGGAGGTGGGAAGTGCCTGAATGGAGGCTCCGGAAATAGTGCATGTCTAGATAAGAGAGCCTTTGAATCCTAGGCTTCTAGGATAGCTCATCATGTAACTGGTCCAGTACACTCATTCTATCCCTTAGACCACTGCGCCCTTGATCACGATGTTAAGCAACTTCAGACCAGGATTAAGCCTAGGAATGAAAGTGAATATTACCATTTGAGTGGAAACGGCATCTATCATGTTGTTACGAATGCTCGCATAAGGTACTATTCCGTTATCAAGGGGAAACTATTACATCGTCCACCTTGGCATATATCTACTTTAGGCAGTGTATAGAGGCATTATACCTAAATCCCACTCTAACAAGAAACTCAGACTGTGCCTCCTTTTACCCTTGCTATAGTTGCAGTCGCTAGGTCCATCGACGTCAAGCTTCCACTTACGAGTCATCAGGCTCGCCCGGGAGAGGACACTCAAAGTTAGTAATGCCGAAGCAGCTCAAGAAGCCGTTCTTGACGCTGATAGTCTCGTCTGCCCGACAAGTAGCATTAGCTTCGTGAACCAGTCATCGCCATTCATCCTTGACCCTATGCTTACCCAGGTTGATTCTGTTCTCGATCAAGTGGTCCTCATCGTGGCCCGCATCGCACCAGCAGTGGAGGAAGTGGGTTCCGGATGTCTGCTGGACGTAGTGGGTACAGTCGTAGCACTTTGAGGAAAACCCTCCAAGCATTCGCGGCTTGATATTACCGTCGACATTGACGAAGCACCTGTGACAAGATATGGTTAAATATCTGCTTTCTATCCGCCATGCTTACTAAGACCGCAACGAGGTCTGCCTACATGTCTAGGTCGAGGTATGAGCATCGAGTCGCGAAAAGCTGGTCATAAAGGCCGCTGCACGTTCCGGCAAGGTAGTAGACACCCAGTCTCGTATTCGACTCCGTAAGGTAGACATTTTTGCACTCAAGGCGGAACCCCTTTTCAACAGTACCGTGTCCAGCAGACTCAACAGAAGAGTTGTATGCGGCATGGTCACTAGGCGTCTCCGAAAGGTCCGGGCTGCCGACAATAGTGCCAGCGGCGATGGTATTCTCTTCCAATGTAGTCTGCGTCATGAGAGTTGTGGAAGGGCTCGGTTGCAAATCTTCTGTTGCAGCCAGCACGGACCCCAAGGCCAGGGCTAGAGCACTGATAAAGGTAGTGATCATCGTCTTGCACCTCAATGGCCGAAATGTGTTCGTACGTATAATGCAGGACCGTTGTCGCTTCAATGGTTTCTGTGACTGTTGATGGCGAAGTTACAAGACATTGAGAGAAAGGAAGACGGCTTTTACTGAAGCAGGTGTGATCTGGAAGAGGCCATTGTTCTTGCCCCTATAGGCATTTCTGGCAGTGAACGTTGTAAGCAACATACAAAGTTTTCTACATCGCGCGTGTTGTACGGGCCATTATATCCATGCAACAGACCAGTCGGCATTGCCTTTTTGGGAAACAGGTCTCAATCAGGATTCGCTAGACGGGAAGCCGTGTGGGGCAGCCATGCTCCCCAGCCCTCACTTCAATCCAATACAAATGAAAGAGACTTTCCATGTGACCAGCCAGCCATTTGTACCGAAAACGTAAACCGAACTCATGCTGAATTCAGTAAACACGGCCAAAGGTTTAATGTGCCCCATATGAAGGTACTCATATGGATGATTTATTCCCGCCTCATAGCAAGTGCGCCCCGTAAAGTTGGGAACCCTGATCGCTAGGTACTTTGCACTCAACAGGGTCTCCAGTATCGTCTCAAATCTTTCATGAGGCTATTAAAAGGTAAGATAGACAGGTATCTGTGTCCTTAATTTCTGCCTATTTCCAACTGGATCCGAGCAAGCTGCGGAGGAGAGATGTCTTCCTGCCAACCTATATCCCGCCGACGGGCTGCTTCACTCGGGTAGGGCCCATATCTTTTGTGCTCACAGGAGTCTGGAAACTCTGCCCCGCCCCAGTGAGCAAGCATCAACATCCAAAAGCGCAAAAGCACGCCTATCCACCGCGATGATCTCCAACAAGATCCTTTCGGCTGCGGAATGGCCGCAATGCCCTGCGCTCCATACTTCCTTCACTACTTATCACACATACCTACCCACTCTTGCTCTGAATGGAGAGCATTTCCTCACCCTCAAATACTTCTCCCTCAAACAATCCTCTACACGCCACAGCTAGAGAATCACGTCCCAAGAGAACGAAGGCACTGCGTTCCAATACATACATCGGAATTGTAACTGCAAACAGCGTGACAAGCTTCCTGGAAATCTCAAACCTCGATTGTTATTGCGTTTGTTGTATGCTACTAAAATCTCAGGCATAGATGAACGCTCAGAGCGACACTCAGGCCGCCGAACACCAATTTCGCGGTCTTCTCGTTGCCATGTGTACTCACCTAATGGTCGACTATTACTTACAGCCTGAAAGCATTCATTGAAATCTGTGAGATTTAAAACCTGATACTGTCCCGCCGTAGAGTGGGGCCTCACATTTTTCGGCATTCAGGATCTGACAAAATCGCAGTGGTACTGGGCAGGCGACGGGAAAATCGAAACATCTACAGATGGCTAAGCCGCTCACTGATGACATCAGTAGAGCCTCAGATAAGTTACTACAGGCAAGAATCCACGATCAAAGAAAGGGCTGATTAGATTCGCCTGTCACCATTGGTTAATAACAGTGAAAGAACACATTGCTGAAGACGCGATGTTAGTCCCTTGTCGCTTACCTAATCCAAACCCCTGTCACCCCAACGGTTACACCGCGTATTGCCGAGAGGCTGAGCCTCGGCTCCTCCCCGTTTCGGACTCAGCTCAAGCCAGCACTGCATCATACCAACCCACGACGGGAAGTTGCTGTCGGGAAAGCTGTCAACCGCGATCAAAAACAGCGTGACTAGAATTGCAAAACGATGTGATTTATTTAACTTGCTTCTTTCCTCATGAAACACGCGGTATTTTAAATAGAAAGATTAACAAACATGTCGGATAAGGCGAGGGACCGAATCCAAGCGCTTGGGAAGCAGCTATCCCCCAGCAGCACACCCGTCGAGGATAGTGGCATCCCGCCCATAAAGAAAGTCGCTGGGAAATCCGCCGGGCCCCGGGTCGGTGGTAAGGTCATCATCATCACTGGTATGCAGATTTCATTCAATTGGGCCCCCGTCAACGGACTCCCTCTTCTATTCGATTGCACCTGCCAGGCGCACACCCAAGTGAGATATCAGACGTTTTCAACATCGGGAGCTTCAGCAACCACCAGAAGCAGTTAGTGTAAGTGAGCCGGCTGACGAAAAACAGGTGCGAACTCACCCCTCGGCATCGGCCGCGCGAGCGCGCACCAGTTCGCGGAGAACGGGGCGCGCGCGGTCTACATCTGCGACCGTGATGGGAACCACCTGGAGGCGCACCGGCGGGAGCTGCTGGCGCTGTACCCGGGCGTCGAGGTGCACGCGCGGGAGTTTGACGCCGCGGACGAGGCGGCTGTGCGGGGGGTTGTCGACGACGCCGTGCAGCGGTACGGGCGGCTCGACGTATTCTTCGCCAACGCGGGGGTCACGGGGCGGCCTGCCGTCTTCACTGATATCGATAGGGCCGAGTTCCTGCGCGTCCTCGACACCAACGTCACGAGGTGCGTTATTGGGTTTCTATTGTTTGGGTTTTCCCGTGCTCCTTCTCCTGCCTGCCAATTTACCTACATCCTATCTCTCTCCGCCTCACCTGCCTTCCCTTGCCAATTTACCCACACTGTAACTGGTTTGCCTTCCTACATCGCGCCCCCGTATGTAGATATATCCGAACATCATCCATAACGACTTCGCGCTGACGTCCGGGACTTCCGTTCCAACTGAAAAACAGCGTCTTCCTGGCAGCCAAATACGCCGCACCGGCGATGACGAAGACGTCTCCGGAGAAGCAGGAAGGCGGGGGCAGCATCGTGGCAACGGCGTCGGTGGCTGGGCTGCGGTCGAACGCGGGGCCGACGGCGTACTCGGCGTCCAAGGCTGCCGTAATCTCGGTGGCGCAGACGGCGTCGTTTCAGCTTGCGGGGACTGGGGTGCGCGTGAACGCCGTGTGCCCGGGCCTCATCGAGACGGGGATGACGGCGCCGGTGTTCGAATCGGCGCGCGCCCGCGGCACAGAGCGCCGCATCGGCCAGCTGAACCCGGCGCGGCGGGCGGGCTGCGCCGACGAGGTCGCCCGCGCCGTCCTGTTCCTTGGCAGTGACGAAGCGAGCTACGTCAATGGCCAGGCCTGGGCCGTCGACGGCGGCCTCAGCGCCGGCCACCCATTTGTGCCTGGGAAGATTGCGTGAAACTTTACTTAATATGCCTAGTTGCTTGATTGCGGACGGGTGTATGGTGGTTTCCCTTTTTTTGAGCGTTCCTACCGCGATTTCCGCATGGACCCATGGTGGATAAGGGAGGAATTTGCTTCCGATCAAATAGGGGTTAGAATAGGGGTAACTAGCCAACCCACGGCTCTGCTACGTACTAGTGGCGGATTCCTGACCCATTACAAGTAAGTGAAGCACACAGTGATAATTTTCTACGGACATAGTGAACCCGTATAGATATAATTACATGTTCCCGCAGGAAGCGCCATCTTATGCATCTAGACGCATGTCTGCTTGGTTCTCTGGTCTAGACGAGCGGCGCGAGTTAAGCCTCTGCTGTTTCATTCAAGGTAACAACTCACGGATCGAGCGGGAGACGGTTTGTTTTCCAAATCGCATCTCGAGACTTCGTTGACAACTTACAACCCTGTCCGGAAAAGTCAAAACCCCAATCCGATACTGCCCTGTCCAAATGCAAGATAAAGCGGGCGGGAAAAAAAGGAGGAAGAACGAGAAGGAGAGGAAGAAGAAAGTAGCTTTGCCCGGGCAGGTTCTGGACAAAATAGTTGGGCCAGCCTTAATGGTATGCAGTAGTAAAAATGTAAAGATCGAATAATCCATATCGGGCTAACGAGGATCTCTATTATTTATCTTAAAAAGGAATAGAAGCCTGTGGTTATTCGACTTTATTAAAAATAACCCCCTAAGTAATGAAGATAAAGCCATATGCATTTACCTTCGTGGTTAGAGCTGGCCCGATTATTCCGTCCAGGGCCTGCCGGGGGAACGTAATGCTGAAACCTGCCTAAACATAGAAGGACCATCGTCCTCCTCCACATATGCGCCAATTACCGAAAAGGCAAACCAGATGCATCCCGAAGTTGTCGTCTCCAAGCGGTTACACGCCGTATATTGCTAGCCGAGCCTCAGGTCCTCCCCGCTCCGGACTCAGCTTAAGCCGGCGATGCGCATCTCAATTCCGTTCCACCCGCGGTTTTGACAGGATTTGCATTTGCTGAGCAGTGATTCACTCAAACTGACTCAAAGTCCTAAATAGTCATGATCAGGGGAAAGGCCGTGAGAAATCGCGAGCCCACGTCGAAGAGTGCCTGGCGAAGACGCCTCACGATGGGCTTTCCAGGCGCCTACGGCATATCGTATATCCACTCAGTATAGATAGTAAACAGAGACGTCCTGATGCTAACCAGATGGCTAAGGAGGCGAGAACTGTGCAGGGGTGGAAGATGAGAAGAGAGATTACTTGCATTGCTAATGATAATCAGGATAGCTAAGAAGCACCCCAGGACCGCACTGGATTGGACGACGTCCACCCGCACAACGCCAGTGAGGATATGCTACAGGAGGAAGACGCTGCCAAGGAATGGGAAGAGTCATCATATAGAGCATCATAGGTCTTAAATGTACAGAAATCATCCTAACATTGGTACGCTAAGTCGGTCTAAGTCACGATAAGATGGAGATCCTCGGTATGGGGGGGGCAAAGTGTGTATTGTCTATGTAAAAGTCTACCCTACAATGCAAATCTACGCATAGAAAAAACTAGTTAAATACCGGCGGCGCCGTCGCATACCGGCCACATGACAACTTTGGGCCCCGTATCATCACCCGCTCTAGCAGAAGTCCGAATATCCCTCTAGATAATAGCTTCGTGCAGTAACAGCGTGCCGTAAGAACTTCATTCCCTCCCGGCTACTGTCTCATGCCTTGAATATTTCCGCGCTCACTCGTCCTCGGTAACCGTGAGAACCTTGTCCAGGTACTGGCCGAGTGTGTTGACAGTGTGAGATAATTCGCGAGCGTCGGAGGCCACTACCATGGCGTGGAAGGCGCTGACCTGTTCCAAGAGGACCTGGATCTCAAACTTGTTCACGGCATTTCTCAACTTTGTCATTAGCTCGTTTAGGGGGCCATTTTTGGTGATTCCACCGTGCTGTTCTGCGATAGCCGTGATAGACTTGTCCATGTAGTCATTCATCGATTTTATGCATTGGCGGACCCAGGATAGGACTGTGCGGGAGTCGCCCTTGCTCAGTTGCATGGCGTTCTCCTCGTTGTTACCTTTGGACGGTGTCCAAACTGAAAGCCACTAACGGTTGTATATCTCGGTCGCCACCAGTGCCGTCTTGACTTCCCGCGTCATCTGGTCTATGTCCATCTCGGCAGGCCGAATTGTGGCTTGGCAGATCTCCAAGAAAGGCACAAGGCTGCTGAACGGCAGCTTCGCACCTAACTTCACCTTGTCGCCGTTCCCCTGCTGCTCCTCTGGGTCCTCCTCAGAACATATGATATTATGTACGGCTTTGATGACTCCTCGGTCGAGGTGACGCATATTCGGGAATACAACCTGTCGTGGGGAGACATTAATAAGCGCCGAACGCCCACGCGCCCCAGGACTCAAACTCTTTAAATACGATGTACCTTCAGCTCCTCTGCTACCAGTCCAAAATACTCGTCTGACAGCTCTTGCTCGAAGTCCTTGAACTCCTCCACGCCCTTAGTGCTGGTATAGGAACCGTACTTGATGCTGGGCTCGGCTTCGTCCAGGAGCGTGAGCATGCTCCGGAGACAATCGGGATTCTTCGTGGACTCGTATAGATTGTACTCAAGAACTAACAGTGACACAAGATGCTCCGATCGGGTGACGGCGAGTCGGTGGTCGCTCAGCAGCTTGCTCATATCGTCGCGAGTCATGGGGGCAGTGACGCGCTCGGCCATGGTCTTGTGCGTGGACGTTCAATAGAAATGAATTTAGCCTGGGTTAGATTGAAGTTAAATGCCAGAAATGAGGATTCGTGGCAAGAAGATGGAAAGTGGTGGATGAGGAAAAGTGTGCGAGGTCGTGGCGTGGGCAGAAGTGTGGGTGGGAAGAACTGAGGGAGGATGAGTGAAATAGGTCAAAATCCGAGGAAGGTATGATGAAGCCAATATCTGGGAGAGTGAAATCGGCACCTGCTTTTCCTTCTCCCTCTCTGAGATACGCAGGGCAGGCACATGCAATACACACGCCACACATATCCGGACCATATCTTTCTCTCCATCGCACACACCAGCCAACTAAAACACATCCACTCTTCTCCTCTCTCATCCGCATTCAGCTTACAAGCACGCATGAATTTGCAGTCCCATACATACCTCATTGCCTGGACGACGTCGAACCCTCCTGCCAAGGAGAGATGGCACCACCCGACTGGCTCAATGATGACTTCGCGAGCCCGCATCAGACCGTAACAGATCTTTTGAATATCTCACACAGCAGCCACCGGAAAAGATCGTGCAAATAATCGAAGGTCCAGAGATGCATCACAGGAAGATGTCGAGGAGGATTTACGAGAGGATCTCATGGTGCTGGTACAAAGCCCATTGAACCACCCGTCTTCTCGAGGCTACGACTTGTCGCCAGTGGTCCTCGGCCACTTTCGCGTTCTTCACAGCGAGTTGAAGCGTGTGCTAGAGAGCGAAGAACCCGTCGATTTTACGGCCTATAAGCTCAAGCTTCTTCTTCAACCTATCATCCAGGCACTTGCACCCCATCACCCATTCTTAAGATCAACAGAGGCTAAAGAAACTGGCGACGGCGGTATGTTATCTCTTCTCCATATTTGCAGACGTAAATAGAAATTGAATGCTAACCATATCATACTAAAGATGCTGCAGCTGTTACAAGCCTGCGGCAAAGCGAATGGACTGCTAAGTTGGCGCATCCTCCAGAAGCTAACTCAAATGAGATGTTTACCGCCACATTTGGGGACCTGGACGAAGAGGACGGTGAAGATGACGACGAAGGTAACGAAGATGACGATGTCCAACCGGAAAGTGAAGCGGCTACCGCAGCTGATGCACCGATCTCGGGACCTATGGGCTCGGGAGCAACTGCGGGCAATATGGAGGCTGTTTAACCTGTTGGGGGGCGATGAGGTTGATGCACCGGTCTCTGGAACTACGCAGAACCCTAGACCGAACCCCGAGCCGGACCTATTTGCTATATCCACCACCAACGCAACGAGATGAAGTTGGGGCCCGAAGGGGATAACAACGAAGGGACGCGATTTCGGACATTTCTCACTTGATGCAATTAATATAATGAATATACTATTCGAGCCAAATGTTGGTGCACGCTGGCGAACAGATATACTCTTAAGTAGAAACGCATTGCGTGTTTTTCTTTAGCTGGGGGTAGATATATACCTAGTCCACTGGTGGCTATCAAATAATAACCAAGTAAATACTGCTGTTATACCGTGGTGGAATCCTAGTCCCTATCGATGGGTACATTCCCATCTACGGCGAAATCAACGCAAATTCAGCTCAAGTGCGCTTGTGGCAACGTCTAGCCGCGGAATCCTCGACATCCATGTTTACAAAGGTCTTCGGCTTCATTCTCTGAAAGTTTTGACTGTCGAGCCAGCCTCACTCCTTTAATCGCAGCGATGATAAGGCCGACTTGGAATTCCTGCTCGGGAATTTGACGCCAAGCGCGGGCCATGATGTAGACTCGCACTTGGCGGTCGTATTGTCTCGGCGGCAAGGTAAAACAGCGGAGGCTACGGTAGTCCCTCCACGGTCGATTCATTAAAATATCAACCGAGACTGCATATCCCAGGGTTTGGACGCCGTCCATCCAGCGCTTCATGTGCTCGTATGCTTTCCATTTATAGCCATGGGCCGTACCAACGCTCCTCCAAGGAGAAAGTGCGCCTGCGTACTTTGCCTGACGGGTAAGGAAAAAGGGGAATTTCCACACGGATATGTGCCATGATAGACGGGCCCTGGGGATAGTAAGCGCCCAGCAGGTGGGAGAAACGCGGGAGAGTGCACCCAAAAGGATGTGGAAGACGAGCATGAATCGAACCTCGTTCAAGAATTCACGCAAGAGTTCACCGTTTCCCTGGCCACTCATCCTGCGGAACAATTTATTGTCGCCGGACTGTTCAACTTCCTCCACCACTATCGCCTCCTCGCCACCGCTTAGGTTCTAGGAATCATCATCTTACAGGTCGGCGAATTCAATACCATCACGCTCCGGAATTCGAGACGGGCTAGCTGCTTCCATATCATGGACCTGATCCTCGGCACGAAGTCGGCGAAGGAACGCGACCGTTTCGCAGGCATTACTGTCTGCTTATTGGCTGGCTTATGCTGCCTATGGTTATGAGATAGCTTGACCTTCTTGGCGCTTGGTGGGGGGGGGGGGCTGTCCAGAATTGTGAGCAG